>JAZHYW010029783.1:0-93595 GCA_037355805.1 Ixodes ricinus | reverse complement strand
AAGACAATCATTAAAAAGAAATCTAAAAAAAGTAAATTAAAACACACTCAAGTGGGTGAAACTCGCTAATGGATTCGATAGGCGGAAATCGAAGAGACCACGGTGACGTAAGAAGGAACAGCTGTCGTTTCGAACGGGGATAAAATAGTCGAAATTGTTTCGACCGTCCGCGTCCGATTTTCCCACGCTGATTGTAGGGAGACCCGAACGGATTTCTAGGTGTTTTTAATTCTAGCATTCCTGCTTTTCCCTGCATACATGCCTTGATTTTTCTTCTTTTTTGTTTTTTGTTGTCACTGTTTATACGTGGAGTTCTTCGAGGAAGGTATCCACGCTATGTACGTACAGTACGTGGTTGCGCGTTTCGATGCGCTTGTAGAACGGAACACCTGTTCCGCGATCGGAGCCAACGGCAACGCATGACCTCGTCGCCGACGTTTCCTTCTTTTTTTTCTTATTTTTCTTCTTTTTTACGAGGCTGTGCTTGGAATGAAAGGGACGCAATTGGGCGACGCGACTCGACTGCAGGAAAGGATCGAACGCGAGTTGTACGGTTCACGAATTTCAACCCAAAAACTAAACAGCGAAAGAAAAAACAACTGTTCAACATACCGCTTTTGCTTTGGGACGGCGAGAGCGTTGTGGTTCATCGCTTCAAGTAAACAAAATGTTTCAGAAACGCGCAGTGCTTAGGCTGTATCATCAAACGTGAGTTAAAATGTCGCGTTTTTTAATTTATTTTTATTAGTGACAATTTGAGACTAATCGATTTGCACAGGGTTGTTCACGTGTGCTCTGGTATGGAATGCTCTTGGCGACTGCTTGACCAGCATTGTGCCTTAGAGCGTACGTTTCACTGCGATGCGATGATAGCTTATATGCAATATTTGCAACACTCGTGGTGACATCCATTCACAACTTGTTGTAGTATATGCAGGCATATTTTCCAATGTTAGTGTCTGTCACCGCAGCACGCTCCTTCCGACTGACTACGCGAAACATTGAGAATGCTCTTTCGACATTCGCACTGGATATGGGAAGACCCAGCAAATCCAGTGCGCAACGTGAAAGGATGGGCCAATCTCGTGCATGCATCCTCCAAAACGGTAGTGGCTCCACAATTTCCTTCACAGCGTACGCCTGATACGCCAGGAACTCTTTTTCTAGCTGGGTAATATCATGCCCTCGCTGCATGACAAGTGTGAACAAGTGCTTGTAGATCTCGAACATGTGAGGTAGTTCTGCCTTCACGGTCGGATTGACGATCTGCACCCAATACCAAAACGAATCGCTGGTGTATTGCAAATCGTCCGCAATATTTCCCTGGACGGTGCAGCTCCACTTCTCGGCTACAGTACCGTAGTACTCACGGAAGCTGTTAACAGCGTACGAGCGCTTCTCCTCGTCAACAATGTCGAGCATGCAGTCGACTTCCCCGCCAAAACTCGTCACCGAGGTGTCGGTCCACTGGCCTAACAGCGCCTTCAGGCGCACAGCAAGTAGGGGATAGACCTCATGCACCAACGTGGATTCAGCTTCTAGTTGCTTGATTATTGAGAGCACTTCGTTCGAGGTTTTTTTTTCAAAAATCTGAGCTTAACAAGCAGGTCATGCAGAGAGCTAGGTGTCATCACAAACGCTTTCAGCTTGTCACACTTCTTCACTTTTGCATCATCACTCTTTAGAAATGCTACAATAGCACGCCAGAAGTCAAGGACGTCAACAAGAGCTTCGTGGAACGAAAACCATCTAGATGGGCTGACAGTTGATAAGCACTTCACCGCAATGTTCATGCTCGCGCAGACGGAACCAAACTTACGGCGAAGTTCTCTCGAGCTCTTCAAAAGGGCAGGGAAATGCACAACGAAGTCACGAGCTCCCATGAAGCAATCCATCTTAGAACAGGAAAAGTTGTTCGAGGATGCCAGGGAAAGATAAAGGGTAGTCTGGTTTTCGCAGGTGGCGGTCCCTGAATTCGGAGTTTTTCGGATAAATCCGAATTTGCAAAATTTTTACCGGCGAGTGTTTTTCGGATTTTTTCGGATTTATCCGAAAACGAGACCCTACTTGTCAGTAGTCGATATTCTGTGATTAGGAAATCAAGGATGAAACTAAATTTAGCCTTTACCCTTTAGTTTCTTTTGTCTGTTTAGTTCATCTACAATGCTCTTGCGAGGGGTTCTCTTCTTCCTAAGCAACAACTTGGTCGTGCAAGTCACTGAGAGTGACGGTTAATTCGAACGCGACGGAAGAGCTGCAATGTAGATTGGAGCAGGGGCTGTTTAAACTTATACATTGAGACGCTGTGTCTTGTAAATAAAGTAAACATCGCAAAGAACATTTCAAGAGCAATACTGTCTGACAAAAAGGTAGGTGGGTGACTTTCTGGTTTCTGTTCTGATAGACTTGAAGATGTTTTTGAAAGCAATTCAAGTTCGTCGCCAACTGGCGTTCCGGGATAACGTTCAAGGTCCAGTGCTTTGAGCTTCACCAACTTAAAACTCTCCGATTTGAGTAGTTATCCTCACGTTCCCAACTAATGCGGTAAACTGTGTCATACATTAGTTTGTAGTGTCGCCACCAGCTTCGTAGCAACCGATACATATAACATGGCCTGCACATGACGTCTTTCTGCGGTACTTTACCCAAAACACTACTTCAACGGTGTAAGATTAACTATTCGAACAGAACTCGCACAGGTAGTGTGCCAGGGGCATGGAGCATCGAAATAACCCCAAAATCAGAGCAACGTGTATACAAAGAACTATATAACAACATCAACGGATCAACGACAGAAGTGACCACAAACCATGAAGCAATAACAGGGGAGTGGCAGTCTCTATTGAACGCAAAGCGACGCATTAGCACGAAAAGAAAGAAACCTGAACATGTAGGTTGCGTTTCTGCCTCAGTGGAAGCCATCCACCGAATTAAAGTCGTTCGATCTTCGACCGTCCAGCATTGTGTAGGTTGCGAGAGACAGACGGGGGCGAGGACCGGCTGCTGGACTCTACATACCTCGCCAACATGACCAATCGAAACTTTCGGTCACGCTGCGTCCACCCTAAAAGACGCAAGAACCGAGAGCCGTTGGAAATAATTAAGAACGCCAACTAGAAAACCGCCACCACTTCTAATCGGATCTTGTGGGCGCGAGCAATCGAAGCACGCGTGCGGAGGTCCGTCTGTTCGGCCGCTCCGTCTCGGGGTCGGTGGTCTAGAGACTCTGGAGGGACGGCTGCTGACCGGGCCACGCCGACGCCCCGAGACACAGGGTCAGTGCACCACGGGGCTTCCGTGGGAGCTCTCCGATGCACGCAGTCACCGCACCGCAGGAGCAAAGGACGCCCACGGCTGAAGCCCGAAGCAGAGAGCTCCTCAGAAGGGCTTAGCAGGGTATCGTCTGAGAAACGCGGTCTGCTTGAAGTGCGTACGAGATGTAGGCTACATGGTACGTTAAGAACCACCTGCCGGATTTGTAAGCACGCGACATTGTATTTAGTTGCACTTTCTGAACTCACTGGACACATAAAAGGATACCGGGCCAGAAGATTATTGATGTCGCTGCTCAGCGACCTTAGGTCAGCAGGGCCTGCGCTAATGAACCCTTCTTGACAAAGAGTTTACGCTCAGTTCTTCCTGGAAGAATCCAACTTGCATTTCCTAACCACGAAATTAATATAAACATCTGTTTGTGTCTGTGTTGAAGTTTGTTCGTGCTGTAAATTGAACTGTCTGTCGATGCTACTTCTATTTTCTTGCTAATGCTATTTTCAAGTTCTGTTTTTTGACGCTGTAAATTGAACAAGCATACGAACAAACTATGGCAGGCAAAGTTTATCGTACAGTGAGTACTAAATTATTAAATTCCCCGGTATTGATGTTAATTTCAGTTCCTCTTTTCCGAAGTTCAAAAACGACTGCAGAGGAGCTCTGGTTTGAAGTGATATCGCATTTTCATCTATTTAAGGCATGTATATCTATTTATATTTATATTCAATGAAACGTAACGTATTCAAAACTTTTGGATACTCATTTTTGGTTTCGTAGCATGATTTTTGGTTTCGATTCAGCTTGTTTCCGCTTTGTTTTATAATTCCTTGTTCATAAATTGTTAGTAGGTATGTGAAAACTGGTGTCTATATTTATCCTTATTTTAACTTTATTTTACTTTTGTGTTATGAAAATCATATCGCCCAACATTGTTCAAGCTGTGCCGCAATTGTGTAGTTGTTTGAGTTGCGTCATTGTATTTCATGTGTTTTTCTGATATTTCTAAAACGACTGTTTCTATTTATTTTTATGACGATGGCTGTCTTGTTACTTGTTTGTAATGTTATTTCCGCTGTATGAACTGCAGGGGGCAGAGGCGCTGTCAGGCATCATGCCTTTATCTCTGCCCCCTCTGCGAATGGATGAAAGCCGCAAAACAAATAAAGAAAAAAAACTGCATGTAGTTTTTGTCACTTTGCTTGTGCTGCACAAAGGTCAATGCGGGGGCCTGCGGCTTCGTCAAGCTGTCTTTGGGACAACGTTTTCCACATACCTCCAGTATCATGTACTTAGTACCTTAAGCAAATAAACGAATCAAATCATGTCAAATATATCTCCGTGGAAAAAGTGCAAAACTTGTTTACAACTTCCCGTTTTTTTGTTTTTTTTTTTACAGTTTTGTGTTTTTACTACGAAGCGACTGTGTAAATTTCTGCGCCGTGGCGGCTAAAGAGCTCTGTCTTTGCGTCGGGCTTCGTGCCTCGATAAAAGGAAGATATCAGCCCCGCATTTTGAACCATTGCCTTCTTTTCACCTCAGTTTAACGATGGCGGACAAAAAGAGGTGCCGTGGTCGATTTGAAGTGCCCCGCCGAAGGTTGCCAAACAATGGCAGAACACTGCAAGTTTGAGTACACATACTGCGTTTACAGGAAACAGAACACATTCTTCTTACCGCCACTAAAAAGGAGGTCGATGCTGCTAGAAAAGAGCTTGAAAACAAATCCCGGCGGAAGGGCAGCCAATATTACGTTAATAGGTCAAGTCTCTTAGAGAAACTTCATTTGTAATTTCGATGCTTCTGATAATTTTTTTTTATTCCACTCAATCTGCTCTAACATGCGTGACAAAATGTGTTTCATTTGATTTCGCTTTTTGTTGTTGCTGTTGTTGTTGTTGTTGTTGTTGTTGATCACGACAGTACGCACCTGCCCTATACCGCAGGTATAGGGTTGCTGCCACCCAGAAACCAGGCGGCGGCCTCGCCCGGTTCCTCCGAAGCAGGAAGAAGTCGGCTGCGTGGTCCGTAGAGGCCCGGCGCACTACTTGCCCAAGAAAGGCTCGCGCGCGTCCACACACACGGCGCCATCCACGCAGCGAGGTTCGCGGAATGATTGGGCCGGCCGCGGATTCTTCCCACGGGCGTCTCGGGAGAAGTTCGTTGCTCCAACGAGCTCGTCCACCGGGCTGACGGGGAGACCGACACGTGCGTGGACCGCACCTGACGTGACCTGCTGCCACTGCCGCCTTTGCAAAACAAACGCGCGCGAGCAGGCACGCGCATATTTTTGCGCTTGTATGCGCGCACGCTACCAGGCATAGAAGCACACCGGGAGCTTTCGGGGGATCGGTGGCCGAGTGGTCTAGCGCACACAGCTCGGAGCACGTGGAGCGAAAGCTGCGCTGCAGAACCCAGGGATACCGGTTCAGTTCCCGCCCCTGCCCGTTTCGATCTGGATGAGCATCGTACCGGCGTGCGGTCGTATCACTACTGCGTGGTGCACGTTAAAGACCCCAGGCTAGCGGTTTATACTGCACTGGCTAAATTGCTCATCTACAGCTGGGAGACTCGTCGCCCTTGGAGGCAGACCGAGTTCTAGGCTGTATAAACATACACACAACACAACCCCCCCCCCCCCCCGGGAGCTTTCTTTGAAGGCGTAATGACTCGTTTTTATATCCCAGGTATACGCAATGGTAAGATTTGTTCGGTTCTGCAAACATTTCGCCGGTGCGTTTGGAAAAAAAAATATTTTTTGTATCAGTATATTTACGTGCTCTCCATCTGGTTTTTCTCTGGATGGCAATAACTGTTTAAACAATAACGTCTAATAAACGGCACATTGGTTGCCTTATTAACTCCGTGTTTTATTACTGATTTCTTCTAATTACGCTTACTTTTGATACAGTTTTTATATGGGGGGCTAAATTCTTTTATTTCGCGCATTGCCTTGCACGACGAGATCGTTATAGATGCCTTCCAGAACACTTGAGGCACTCGATGATCTTTTTCTTTTATAGGACGTTATGGGAAACAATTTTAGAAACAAATTTGCACAGTAAAATTATTATATATATAAACTTTTTTTTTTTTTTTTGCAGTCTAGCACACAGGAGTAGGCTCATATATCTGACTCCGATTTCTCAATGAGCCACTCCGGAATATAAAACAAATTCAATTTATTCGCCGAAGAAATATATAAAACTTGTTATATCGATTCGAAATACTATATGTAACCTAGGTAGGAAATGAAGGGTCATCAGAGTTTTGACAAAATTCTGCGAGACAGCATCGTTCAGAAGTTCTTTCTTAATGTCTAAAAGCGACCGTTGCGCCTAGCTTTTCTGTCGAGTACTTAGTGCCCTTATTGGGCTACTGGACACCATCGGTTTCTTTTTTAATTTAAGAAGACCCCAGAGCTCTGTTTTATTCTGACATATAGTGGCGAATACTTATCCGAAAAAGGACGGAATGCATGCCTTAATATGTCGGAGTTAATTGCAGCGACGCGGGAGGAAAGGCCACGTGAACGTGACATCTGAAATCCCTTTGCAGGCAGCAGTCGTGGTGCATTTACCAAATTATCCCGCCTATACAGCAGACACAATGGATGCCATCTAAGGTAGACTGACCAATTTCCAGAAATTTATCAAACAAATTCGGAAATTTGTCTTTGCTAGCAACATCGCGGACATGATTTCGATTTGTTAGACCGGGACAGACATCACAGTCGTTACACAGCAACCGCAGTGCTCCCACGACACTGGGAAATCCACACACACGCGATTGTTCGACTTCCGTGAAGCTTTCAAGGAAAAGAAAACGACACACACACACACGTTCAGTCAGAAACGCTTGGACGGAGGATACACAAAAACGCCGCACGTCATTTTCTTCGTATAGGCCGTCGTGTCACCTGGTTCCTCCCTCCTGCCTAACCCGGCAGTATGGTGTACGCCTACGGTCAATCCACTTCGGCTTCGTCCGTCCTACGTGGCCCGTCGAATTCGTCGCTGCACTCGCCGGGCTGTGGGCACGGCGGTCGTCCCACTCTCGTTTTACAGAACGGGACCGACCGGTCACACGCCGCCGCTGCCGAATCGGCATCGCCGGCGTCGTCGTGTCGCTGCAGGCGTCTCACCGAACCAAAGACCAGTTTGGGCCTGGGTTTTCGTCATTCTCGCGTTTGAAAAAGTTACTCCGGCGTTTTTTTTTTTTTTTTTATAGTCACTGATTTGCGCTGAAAATTTGCTAAACACACCAACAAAGATCTCTGAAATAGTAACCCAAATATTGGACCAAAACCTTTTTTTTTCGCGAAGTTATTGAATTTACAACCTTGGTCCTCACCGTGTTTTTAAAGTGAAAATCTCTACTGGCAACAATAAAAAAAAAAAAGTTACGTCAGGGGAAGGCAAGGGTTCACTCTTCGGACTGTGGACTTTGTTCCCAATTGATTACAAGCAGTTTCCTGGTGTCAAATGAATACTTGGGAAGCTCGCTCAGTAGTACCAGCGCAGCAGCACGAAACAGGTGATCGGCATAGTCAATTTTTAGACTACCTTGCTCAACCTGCAAGATTGCCTTCCCATGACGTCACAGGATTGAAAAGCGCGTGCATATTTTAATGTTGGTTTTAACTTTTTTAGCATTATTTTCACTTGCTGATTTTACAATAACCGTATTGAATTTTCCGATACGAAATAGCATGCCGGAAAGGGCAAAGGCCAGTGATTCCAAAAGTATACTTAGTTGGCGTAGCTCAAGAAATCGCCGGACTACCCTTTTGGGTAATCTCCGACAACGTTCCTAAGGTAATAAGGTGCCTCTTTACACCGATGTCGGTTTTACAGCCGATGACTCAGAGAGAATCCAGACAAGCCTGTGTGCCGTCTGCTCCGTTACTTCCCTCGAACGACCACTCCGGCCTAAACTTCGCTATTCAGACAGAGTCAAGGTCGCGTGATACCGTCAGTCACGCCGCCTCATTAAGGGCCACTTTGTTGGCCGGGGACAGCTGACACCGAACACACACAAACACGCTCCTACCCAACCCAAGACATAACAAAAAATTAGTAAAAGCGGCAGTTTTTCTTAGCAGGAAACACACGGACTGACGTTCTCTGACTCAAGCGGCCAAGAGCGCAGACGGCGGCGTGCAGGCGGCGGCCGCATTGTCGTGCTTGTGAAACGTCCTTATAGCCGCCGGGTGGCTGGCAGCCGTAACCCAGGTGGCCGTCCATCCGACGGTTCTTTCCTGGGCGCGCTCGCACCTGGCCGCGCGATGAGATGCCGCGGCACGCTTTCCTTAGTCGGGAAGCTACACGTGTTTCTTCCACCGCGGCTGCTGCTGTAGCAGGCAGGAGGACTCAAGGATACTGTAGTTGTCGCCGTCACCCCTGCTGCGCAGGCACAGACATGTCCAAACGCACATCGCGACTCGGACTTGAGTAGTCAGAATAACGTTTTCTATCTCTCTCTCAAGGCCCGTTCACACTCTTGCGACCGAGTACGACCGAGAGAGACCAGACCGGTTTTTAAGCCTCTTGCGATCTCTTAGGACCGGATGCACTACAGCGGAGCTGGTCCTAAGAGATCGCAAGAGGCTTAAAACCGGTCTGGTCTCTCTCGGTCGTACTCGGTCGCAAGATGTGAACAGGCCTCAAAACGTACGATATATTATTTGCGGATCTTAGACGCTTGCGAAGACGCAGTTTTGCGGATCATACGAGAGGTTGTCTCGTGGAAGTGTTCTGCCTATATTGCATATCTTTATACAGTTGCGCACCATAATAATTAACTAAAAACTAGCCACGTACATAGCCGCAACATCCTAGTTGATTATTTCTTGTTCATGATGATATAATCTTCTGATTTCAACACTAATAAGTTCCACTTCTTCCGGGTGCAGTTCGAAAGCCTGTTATTCGATTAATCTTAGAATACGCTCTACGAGGTGGTTCGGTAAAGAGAGCGAACCTTACATTACATAGCTAACGTCAACGACAAATCTAACGTCACGAACGCGGCATAGAAACTTTTCGTGCGATATTTTGGGAGTTTACCACGTCATCCGACGTGGTAAACTCCCCAAAGCAGCTTGACGAGCTCTCGGCCCCCAAATTGCAGAATGCAATGTAGGGGCCGAGAGCTCGTTAGGCCGTTTCGTGCGGCTTTTTTCTCGGCCTCCACCATTGTAAATGGAAAATAAAGATGTATTATTATTATTAATTTCAAGGCGTCACGCGACACCTATGAGCGAATTCTACGTTCGCAGGAGTCTAGCAAAGTCTGATATTTTTTCTTTCTTTTCTTGTTTAACCACTAAGCAAGGAGCATGATGTCGTGCTCTAATTGGCATGTTGAAGCAATGACGAAAAAAGTGGACGCCTTTTGCCCCTGAGGCTGCACGCGCGCTGGAACTTATAGGAACATAGTGTTCCATGTAACCACAGTAGCAAGCACCCAAGCTTTTTAATGTCTCTGAGAAATGATGAGTCATTCCTCTCTGTGAAGGTGGATGACCAGCGAAGCTGTTTAGCACACGACACAGACGTGACAGAATTTTTAACAAAGGTACGAACACACTTATTCTCTTGATCGATGGTTATCGTGACGAACGGTAGACACACACACATCGAGGACTATCGCCGCCCCGAGGAGCCGGAGAATCTAGACATGCGTGACGGGCAAATTTCCCGCTAAATTTAGTGGGGAAATTGACGTGACGTGACACGACTTTGTAACGTCACGAAGCCGTGACGTCATTTCTGTTGCCGCACACGAAAAATCCAAGGGACCCTAGCCGTAAACAACGTTGCTGTAAAACAAAATACAAAAAAACTTGCACGGATATGCTAGCGTGTTTGCGGGGTCAGACGCATTCACAAACATACGCCTGCGGACTTCAGCCAAATTGAAAAGGGAACGAACAAGAATGTGGTAGCGTTTATTTTTATTGCAGATATAAAAAGCATATTCTTCAATGTTTGAGAAACTTGCCCAACATAGAGAAGGAGGCAAAATAGAAAATAGGAGGAGGGAGATGGTGCTTGTAAAGGGATCGGCAGAGGGAAATACCTTTAACACTTCTGGGAAAACATAAATCAACATAAAACAAGATCAGCGAAAGGTGAAATAACTTCAAAGATCCCACACAGGAAAAGTTGACATGGGCACAGAAAAAATGGAGATAAGAAAATAAAAACAGATACAACCCTCGCAACTTCACTGACGCAGAGACTACTTTTGAGGTCGTTCCCACTGATTCCCACGTCGAGGCAACAAGAGCACCGCCCGAGCCGCCACCTGCTGCTGGACGGGGTGACATTGAACTCCGGAAAAGAAAAGAAGTTTCCCTCTTTTTAAAAGACGTGCCGGCGGCGGCCAAAGAGTTCAACCGGACCGCGACACCTCAGGGTTCAAGATTCTGACCCCGAAATTTTCACCAGAGGAGGAGAGGGTCATAAGCAAAAAGAGGGAGGGGGGTGTAGAAGGGAGAGTGAGACCCAGACCGTGGTGTGTGCGTGGCTCCTGCCTCTTTGCACCCTTCGGCATCGCAATTCCTTATGCCAAGTTACATATATTCCAACATTCGGGCAATGTGCGCTGGCCAGGCACGTAGCCAGGGGGGGGGGGGGGGACGCGCCCCCGAAATCTTCCATTTTGCTGGGACCTCCTCTCCCTCCTGCCCCTCATACAGCATTTTGTCATGAGCGCACCCCCCCCCCCCCTCCCCCGCTGAAACAAAATTATGACAACGTGCCTGGCGCTGGCCCCTTGGCTACCGGGCGGAGGCCGCAACACCGCAGTTTGGTTCTGCTCAATTATCATAAGAAACAAAAACCACCGTGTTCTTTTTTCATTGTTTTTTTTTCGTCTTTTTAAACTTCCTTTGTGCAAGTATTTATATTTGTTTAATATTTCGATTATTCTAAAGACACTAAAATAAAGCAATGAGATCTGCGTAGATAAGTAAATCGTTGGGAACAAGGGAACGATTGGAAATTTTCACTCAATGGAATCTCCATTTGAGTAGTGACATGAAGAATCGATCTTATTCACTGGTTTTTAGCGCGAAATTGTTCTGTGTTAAGGTATTGCAGTGAACCTTTATTACTATATATTCTTTTATCTTCTTCATACCCAATTTCAGAGTGAATTGCTCAATATATGTGAGATAAACTCGTTGTAGTCACATCAGCTTCTCTGCAATAGGACTATTTTCTTGTGCAACTGCTTTAATAGACTGATTTTAATGGCTTTAATAATTACAAATGAATACTTCGAGTGACCAGTTATAAGTGGTTGCATTATTGCAATTCAGATCGTGTTTTATTTTGCTAGCAGCTTCCACGTGTCTATTGCGCACAGCATGAATAAAACGTTACCATTATAAAGAAAACTACGTTTTGCCGGTCTGTTTCTTATAACTCGAACATAACCGCACTGTTAACATTTGGCACCTAGTCATTCAAGCACGTCTTATTGATGAACCGTACAAGCATACCCCAAAACCCGCTAACGAACGTAGTGACGCAACAATTGCCTACAAAGGCGCCAATGCAAAATGATCACTCAGGAGGCCTGCCTCTAACTTTTTCATCTTTCTTAACCGTCTCTTCCTCGCTTTTTTTTTCTTTTTCTACCAGGTGTTTGGACGACTAGTGGGTGGCGGATGAGAGAGCGCCATCTTGTGCACACAGAAGACCATGGCACAAGACACCGCTATGATGACCTGATGGTGCAGGATGCTTCCCTCTACTAGGGCCGGCTGCTCGCCCTTGCTCCCGCTCTTCGCTGTCTCGAGCAAGCAGCGGTCACTCCAAGAATGCCACCCTCCCACCCTAAAGACCTCCTCTTTCTTCTTAGCTCTCCTCCTCACTCTCGAACCACTCGGTGGTGGTCCGCTTCCCACAGGGTCTCCAGCTGTCGCCTGCCGAAGCTGCACCTGCCTCTCCCCGTTCTATACGGACCCAAGCCGCATCTTACGGCAAATCTGTCTACGTAACAATAACATGTATGTAGAAATACACGTGTAGACTCATGCAGATAGATATACAAAATGTAGGCGCGTTAAGAAAAGGTGTAGGGGAACGGAGGGAGAGTTTGTACCGTGCTCTGTGTAGCTGTCTTGTATCTGGGCCGCAATGGCGCTACTTGTTTTTGTTGTAGTGAATGATACGACTGTTTCGAGCATGTTCATGGTTACGGTTAGTCGTGGGGGTCTTCGATGTTCGATGTCGCGTAGTTATCAGGGAAAGGGAATGAAGTGGAAGGGGAGACGGGTAACAATAGGGATAGCGGAAAGGGAGAGAGAGGAGGGTACCGTGGAGTTGAGAGGATGGCGAGTAATGTGGGAACTTCTGACGATTAGGGTTTTAGTTGCCCCATCTGGTAACTGCGGTTCAGCTTGGTATACGATCAGAGTGAGGGGATATTTTTGAAAGTTTGTGAAGGAGAGGGGGACAAGTTTGAGTCAAACTTCCGACGTTCCAAGACAAAATCAGAGGTTTTGACATGCAGAACTCGGTTAAAAAAAGTTAGCTTTTTGTTATTATTTCGCGAACTTATCATCAAACGTACGACAGCTCAACTTGCCAAACCGGCGGCTTCAGCCGCTCTCGATTTTGCCTTTCGTCGCGGAACGAAAGGTGACCACGAAAATTGCACAGCTGCTGAACCAACACCTTCTATACACCGTTCTCACCTCAAGCAAAAAAAAAAGGAAACTGTGCGCATTGTTCATAGGCCGGGCGAAGTAGTTCCAACAAGAATTGGTTGTCGGAGGAAGGAGCGATTCTTTTGTTGTTTGAAATGTATACGTCTCGATAAGGTAACTTATATCTAATCTAAAATGCCCTGATATATATTATATGTATCCCTATAAACAGGGAGATTAGTAATGCTCCGCGAAAAGACGGACCTTTTTTACTACGGTTCTCGGGGTGAACACGACTAGAGAAATCAAAGCCTGAGTGCTTCGTTTAATGACGTCAGCCATCTCACAGCACCAAGGCCAAGTATCGAGAGCCAGCAGAGAGCCTTCACCACCGAGCACCTGCGACCATGCTGACAATGCCCAGCAAAAAACGCATGCACACAAGGTTGTTTTTCTTTTCTTGTTCGTCGTTTTCTTTGTTGTGTTTGTTGGACGCAACGAAGATGGAAGAGCGTTGTAGGTTGTAACGACTAGATCTAATAAAAAACTTAAAGCGAAGATTACGAGACGTGACGAAGCAACTTTAGCAGGCGCCAGACGGCTCTCAGGCGATGAAATGCGAGACAGTGAATTTGGGACGTAGAAGGTGGCTGGATCTGCGGAGACGAAACACGAACCTTAGCCTTCACTTCGACTCCCGTCGACATGCCTTAATACGTGTTGTGTGCTGGGGTTTAAGAAAACTGTGCCAAGGTACGGAAAGTGCACATGTTCTTCCCAACGGACGAGCAATGATGCGACCGATGGATTAAGGCAAAACACCAGGAGGACCTTTAACCGAGCTCTTCGAAAGTATCTCGAGCGCTCTTGCAGCTTCCTTTATCCGCTACACTTTCATGTTTATACCCTGTCCCTCAAGATTAAGAAGAATTTAAACCTATCCATTGTATTCTGCACTTTCAAGGAGGCATACTAAGTATTTGTAGAACGAGCGGAGGCTTATACGAAGTGTTTTGAAACATTTAGTTCGCTTTAGCATTTGAGCTACCCGCTCAGAATATCGTGCTTTGTGTTAACCTTGTCTAAAAAACTGTAAAAAAAGTTTGTGTTGCGAGTTTTAAGTTTTTATTACTCGACTAGTTCAGAAGCCATAAATTTTAATAGATTACCTTTCTTTCTTCAATCTTTACGGATTTATAGTTGTTCGATTATAGGCCCACAACATTTATGTTGGAAGTTTAGAAAGCAATTACGGAAGACATCGATCCAAGTCATATCCCACAAATGTGCATGTCTGGATATCCGAGCACCCATGCGCATCTACAGACAGCATTAGTTCTAGTTTTACTGTTTTTCTATTGCGCGTTCACTTTGCTTCGTAAAAAGTATTGTCTCTTTCCAGTAGACAACGTTTGCGGTTCATTTCGGTGCAAATGTAAATTCGGGGGTTTTACTGGCCAAACCAACGACGGGCATCTGGCACGCCCTAGCGGAGGACTGGGGAATAACTTAGACCACCCGGGTGGCTTTTTACGTGCAACCGAAGGCTCGGAAGCGCGGCGCCTTCTCCGTAGTATGTCTCGGTCAACACGCGAGCACCTCGGCCAGCATTCGAACCCGCCACCTGGGGATCCGGAAACCGGCACTTTGCCTCGGAGCCACGATTCATTTCAGTGCGAAAAAATCAAACCCGTTCAATGTGTGCTAAAAAAAATTAAAAAAATCGGCATTTGTTTTTTGTTTTGTTTTTACGTAATATAATTTTAATGGAGAGGCCATTATTAATCGTTTCTTTTCATCGCAATAAAACTTACTGAATTTGGTTAAGAGATATTGTAAAAAAAGCTCATTTTTAAGTATTTTTTTTTAGGTATGTGCACAGCACTTGTAATGAGAGCCCTTCATTGTAAAGGAATCCCATTATTGAAATGACAAGGCCAGAGAGACCATCGAAGGTGTTTCAAATTATAACATGTGTGATAGCATACCAGTGTTTTTCGTTTGTTTCATGAAGTGCAATTAAACAATTGCATTAACGATGTTCTCAATATTATTAAAAAATATTAAGCAGGAAAACATTTTAAATAGATTTTTAGCACAAAGCTAAACATCTATTAATTAGGCCCATTGTCACTCAGACGTAAAATAAAAATCGTATATGCACCCTCATTCCAATATACGGGCCGCGCCTAGCCAGAGCGTCGGCACTGACAAGCCTATAGCCGCGGCTGTGTCTTTTTCCGCGTACTGGACCAGCACTCGTGACGTAACGGAGCGGGTGAGCAGGCCTTGACTTCTACAAGTTGTTGGCGCTGAAGCCTCGGTAATGGTTGAGCTTTTCTATAAGAGATAGTGCTGCAGGCCTTCAAAGTATGGTACTTGTACGGTACAGCTTATTACCCGCCATTTTCGGTAAATCAAACATCAAGTGTGACGAGAGTGAAAAAAACAAAAAGAAAACATAAAAACGTGAAAGGAGAAAGGTAGCAAGATGAATATGCCTGGCGTACTACTGGTATTGTCATTAACCACTACCACCGATGACTAAGCGTTAGTGTTGGCTCGTAATCTTTTGTTTTAGCGCAATGCCGAAGAAAAAGCGCAGATGGCACGAAGTGGTCGATGGTTTCTCTATATTTATTCGCGATTGATTTCGCGTCGTGTGTGGCGAGGTCTTTGAATTGCTACATGCCCGACTTTGGCTTTTCTGTTCTGTCCTTTGCGGGCGTTATTCGATCTTGCATATTTGTCGATGTCTTTATTGTTTTGGGCTCAGAAGATCCCACGCGCAAACACTCGAGTGACTGAGTAGGTGTTTCATGGATACACAAGAGACTGAAAATCGATGGGCGTTTGAGGTTGCCCGCTATTTTAGACAGGCGTGTGGGCTGTCGCATCGAACCTTTAAATATATCGCAACCGTTTTTTTTTTTAAGTTTTAAAAACGTATTCGACTTCTTTCGGCAATGGTACTTTTGATAGGTGTGATATTTGAACAGAAATTGCAAAAAGCACGAAGGCTCTAACAAGATTTCCCACAAAAAGAACAACAGAAGATCTCTTTTACTGCTTTTACCATAGAGCTAGTCCCGCCTTCCTATGGTTCATAAAGTTGAATGCAGTGCCTGACCATGACCTGTGTACCTAAATATTATGTTGTGAGATGCGAGTCGTCCAGATGCAACTTATACTTCTCATCAGCTATATATCATCACCCAGTAATGTCCAAATGATTGCTGAATATGAGGTCTTGTAAGGAACAGTAAGTAATTCGAATTTAGACAGGATTTATCTTACAAAACGCGTATATCTTGCGGTATGCATACATGCACTCTTTTGGCTATTTATTTTAAATAATTGGTTATTATCTGTGAAGTTGCTTCGTAATTTTATATCGGCTTTGCTGAGTTCGTTCTTTGTGTGTACCTTTTCGGGTTCGGGCATCTATTTTTTTACGCTCTACAGCGTGAATAAAAAAATACATAAATTTATATTAGTCAAGTTTGTAAACGCGATTACTATAATATGAGCTAGTTTGTATAAAGCCCTCAGACGCTTCACGTAACCATCTTCGTTTCTGGCTAAACGCGCGATCATGTCGAGTAATATGAAAAAAAAACCTCAAACATGAGGGGAGAGGTGGGTGGGGGTGCTGTTAATCGTAACCTCTGACTCCTGTGCTCTCTATTGTAGGGGAGAGTCAAGCAAGGTGTGGAAGTTCTGAATTGCGCACGCGCAAATGCACCTAAGTAGATGAGGCTCCACCGGGAAGAAGGGCAAGAAGACAACGTGGCTGGATAAAGAGGGCGATGGAGCGGAGGCGGTATTCGCCCCTTGGAAAACTGCGTGACGAATTTCTCCGGCAGCCGGGGTGGCACCTGCGAGGGGGCTTCCCAGCGCGCACCTGACGGGGCAGGTGCAGCCGCCAAGGGGAGGGGGGGGGGGCGGGGGGGGGGACCCCAAAACGGCACCTGGAGTTCGGGTCGCCACTCACGATCGTGTCCGACACATGGCCTGCGTGGGACGTGAAGGTGTTGCCGCCGCGAGCGAGCGTCGAACGAACCAGCCACCAACCGACCGATCAGACTGCAGACAAGAAGAGGCAGAGCAGTCTCGCAGCTCGAAAACCATGGTCTGCATTTGCCCGCAGCAGGTCGATCAGGGCAGCTGCGGAAGCAGAAACCAAATTCGCTCGAAATGATGCGTCCACGCATGCCTGCTGACAGCAGCGCCGCCGCCGCAGCGTGACGTCAAAGCCGCCAAATTGGTGCGTACATACACTCAGGGCAACGACAACAACAGTGATGAAAGACACAGCAACAACACTATCCACGACAACGGCAACAACAGCGTCTACGAGTCGATCGAGGTGCAGCAGCTGCCAATCGTTGCTCTTGTTGCAGCGACAGTTGAACCACAGCAACGTAATCCCAGCATAGATTGCGTAGCTTGGACCCACTAACGCGACAACGCTCGAGATATACGCGTTGTTCGCTGGAGGGCAAAGAGGGTTGCGAATTCGCGAAATGACCTTTTTACTTTTGCCAGATAACTTTTACATTAAACCTTCAACGTTCACTGAATGCCGAACAGGCATCCGTTTTCGTCTCGGTTCATTAACTTTCACACAATATAATAATGAAATATCGACTTTTTCTTCTTCACCACTGACCGCAAAACGAGGCTGCGGCGTAATTTTGACGGTCGTGACGTGGCATGCCAGACAGGAACCGAAGTTCTCTCGGCTGTAAAATGGGAGCGTCAGCGGCGGCGAGTTGGGGGTGCGCCGGTAGGTTTACTGCGCTGATGGCGCTGATGTCACTGACGCATTTTCCGAATCGGCGCCCCCACGCCACGATTGCCATGGACACATCGCAGCCGGGAGCGAAATCTACCGAGATATTTTTCGCTTACAGCGATGCGCATTGACCAGTCCCATACGCCGGTATGCCTGTTGGGAGTGCGGCGAGTCTCTTCCGTCGAAAACTCCAGAAGTCAACCCAAGTCAACCCAACTGTCACGTTGGTAAAAGGCGGCCTGCGTCAGTCGTTTGCAAAGCGACGTAGACAGAACAATTCGCTGCGGCGTTTTTTCGCTGCCCGGAGATGCGGGCGAGCCGACGTTAAAAAGATACGTTTGAACTACGACAGGCCGTAAAGAGCCACTTAAATACCTGTTCACACCTGTCTGCGCGCGTTTGATGGAAGTGCCGTATTTACGCTGTTGGTAAAGCGTCAGACCGATATTTTACAATTGCAACTCGATACTGACGACACTCGGCAAAGGAAGGCTGGACCGGCATTGCACGTAGCTCCCACGAACTGCTATAGCTCGGGAGAGACGTGCAGTCGTGAGAATAAAATGGTATACAGTGTACATACCGTAAGTCATTAGTGCAATCCATACGGCGCTGTCTGAGCTCTATATCACACAAAACAAGAAGATGGAATCGACGAAAGTCCTTTTCGACGACAGTGTTCGTCAACACTGCCTCGGAAAACAAGGAATGACAAAGGGAAGAGATTGACTCACCTCTAATCTAAAATTGAGGTCAGCGATCAAACTACAGTACGGGAAGGGTCCACAAGGGTCGCGCGGGCATATTCCAGATTCATTCAGCACGCCAGCCGGTCGTTGGCACTGTCTTGGTCAAGTACCGTCGAAGCAACGCTGCGGAAAGGGCGCGGCTAGGCCTATCCTATCTGCCAACCCTGCTGCTGGGTTTCAGCTTGTCTCGCAGTATTTGTGGATCCAGCGTTCTTGTTCGTCGTGGTCTGTTTCAAGTGCTTTTTCTTGCTTTCGGTCGGGACGCGCGAGAAGAACACGTGTGTGCAGTAATAACGTTCGTTGGTCGTCTTGATTACGGTGACCAAGCGACGCTGTCGGCCATGCTGATTTGATCGCGGCGCTGACAGCTCCGGAGTTGCCTCAGCCGTATTCAGCTCTGTTTACCGTACTGATAGATGTGCTTGATGTCAGTGATTATCCCGTTTGGTAATTTTCGTCAGCATCTTAATTATACAAAATGCGGATCTGAATATTATTCTAACAAAACTTTTAGGAAACATTGCCGGGCTATTTATTTTATATGATCGCGGTGCAGAGGTAGGCGCTTACCCAATAGGCGACGTGATTCGGCTGACGTTGCAGTCCGGCATACGGAGTCCTAGCGCAGTAGAAAAGGGCATGTTATTACAGGAAAGTAGGTAAAAGAGTCCAGTTTTCTTTAAAAGTTCTATATCAAAGAATTTTTTTTGGCTCCCTATTTTGTGTGTTTGTGCAAAGTTTTCACACTTTTACGACGTCCGGTGGATGAAATTCGATTTCAGATTCATTTCATGGTCCCTTTAACGAGGAACGTTCGAGAAGCCAGCGAGAAATGTTTGTCGGTTGTTTGTCTCTAGTTCGACAAAGCTACTGTTGTACAGCCCCCCCCTCACCCCTTTCCTTTTTTTATGTTGTGCGTATACTTATGCTGTTTTTAACCTCTTGGCAGACCGACAACGGTTGCAAGCGCTCGATGTGTTAACAGATGTTCTCGAAGCATCTCCCTTCTCTTTATGTTTCTCTTCCACACCTACCTATAGAGAGTCAGACGATTGACCCTCGGATGTAAATAGGGCCGTAACTCTATAGCGGCGGAAGGGTTCGTAAAATGTGTAGACACGGAGGTTTAAAGGGGGCTGCTCCGTATCCCAATATCATCGCCCCGTCGCCGATGGCGCCGATGTAGCCTTGTCGTCGCGGCGTCCCACCGCTCACCCCGTCAAAAAGGCGCAAACCGAAAGTGGGAGCTCCTTCCTGAACGCAAACATACTTGTGGCCTCTGCTTCGCCCACTCCGGCCACGGTATGCATGGTCGGAGAAGCATGTGTCTTCAATTCCCGACTATATTCGGTAATCCCTCAAAGTTTAGGGCGGTAAAATTTGAATGTTGGGTGTTGCGCTAATGGGGCGCCATAGCTTCGTTCTTGCGGCGACAAGTTTGAAGGCGGACAAATCGTTCTTGCAGTTAGGTATTCCCTTTATTTACGAAATCCAAACGTCCGTGACATATGCAGAGTTGGCTGACGCAAAAACAACTAAACAACGTTTTTTATTCTATTTTTTTTAAAGTTTGGATGTTGAGAAAGTTAGAACTATTTTCTCGGAAACATGATGCCTATACCTAAACAATTTAGAGCACACTGAAGTTCAACGACAGTGTTTCATTTTAAAAGCGAGGGGGGGGGGGGGGGGACAGTATTTGTTTCTTATAACCGTATCGAGCTTTAGAAAATACATTTGATCTTTTGGGGGATCGGCGGCTAAAGGAACAAACGCTAGAACCGCAATCAACTGTTCGAATGCTTACTTTATGTCTATTCTCGGCCAGCACGCGCATATTTATGCCGGCGTTCGTTGAAAGTATTGCACTTCCGTTTTCAGACTGCCCCATTATGAAGGCTTAGGTAGTCAAACGAGGGAGTAGATTTTGGTGTTTGATGCTGCTACAGAGTTCAGAATCGCTGTGTGTAACCTAGGCTATTGAATGCATTCATCACTTTAAAGCGCTCGCGAATACACAGTATAGGTACTGACAAACGTTGAATTTGTCTAAGGGAAATGATGTGTTTACTTGTACAATATTTACTGCACTAAATTTCTCAAAATCATCAGTATTTTTATAATAAAAGCCAGCGGTGTTGCTTGCTTGTCAGCGTAGTAGGTGAAACCAAGCAATAAAAAACGTTCAGCCTTTCCACTCTCGTGAAGAAGGAAGACCAGCGAGCTGATACTCGATCACTATCGTGCTTCTTCTTCGTCGTCGTCTGTGTTTTCGCGCTGTTTCCTACGATCAGGGATGGGCA
Source organism: Ixodes ricinus (assembly GCA_037355805.1). NCBI lineage: Eukaryota > Metazoa > Arthropoda > Arachnida > Ixodida > Ixodidae > Ixodes > Ixodes ricinus. Next base: position 72,811 of record JAZHYW010029783.1, on the reverse strand, counting down.
GTATTTCAAATACAAGTATTTGAAATACGTATTTCAAATACTTTGTGTATTTTGCATTTGTATTTAATTACAAATTGGGTAATGTATTTGACGTGTGTATTTAAATACTAAAACGTGGGTATTTCAAATACAATTGTAATTAAATACAATTTTGTGGGCGAAAATACATCCCTCAAATTTATTTTTACCGAATGCAGTGTCTCTCAATCAAGCACAAGCGTTTAGTGACTTTGTGATTACGGTGCTAGTCCAGGGCAAGAATAGTGATGAAATCGACGTTCACAGGCAGACTGGCTAAATAAGTGCCTGTGACAACTTGTGATGCTTTCCAGCCTGATTTCCATCCATATTTTTGCCTGGAACATTCTAAATGCGCGGGTCGTCCAGATTTTCGTAACTGGTGCGAGTTGCAACAATAAAAAATTCTCTAGCTAGTGCTGCGCGTCTTGGTCGTCTCGGTTCTTTGTTGGTCTATACCAAAATGTAATCGACAAAAAAAGCTGCTTGAAGCTCTGTACTTTTTTCACCTATTACGTCCAAGCTGATTACATTTTTTTGTGATTATATTTCTATTACGTTACTAGAGCCTCGCACACTAACTCCCGAGTGTGCGATGCAAAATTAAAATGAGATACCCAGAAACCCGTTGCAGGTGCCCTGAAGTCGCTGACGCAAATTTTGAGGAATGTATTTGGAAAAGTATTTGGAGGAGACCAAATACATTTGGTTGTATTTGTATCTTGTACTTAAATGCTTTTTTGGAAATGTAATTAGATTTGTAATTAAATACATTTTTGACGAAGTATTTTGTATTTGTATTTCGATACATATTTGCATGTATTTTGCCCATCCCTACCTACGATGAATTCCCACCAACGCGCCCAACTATCCATTCTTCTATTATAGCTGGAAAGGTTGCCGACATCTACGAGCGACGGCGGAAACCATACTGGTTGTGTGCTTGCCGCCGTCGCTTATAGATGGCGGTAGCTATCCAGGTAGGTTTGTGTCGACATACACGGACACGATCCTGGGGAACCTAGCTCTTAATCAGCTCCGCTGTAAAAAACTAAGAGATTGAAAAAAAAAACAGAATCCTGATTTTAAAGGGAATACCAGCTTCGCGGCAAGAGAAAAAAAAGCCCTAGAAATAACATGGAGTTTCCAAGTCCTGAAAAATATAGTATACTTATTACAAGAAGCACAATGCTCCGTTTCAGCTCAAGTCAAGGCTACACTTAAACATGCTACACTTAAAATTGTTTAAGTGTAGCTACGCTACACTCAAACAATTTAGACCACACTGAAGTTCAAAGACAGTGTTTCGATTTAAAAGCGCAGGCAAAAAAGCAGCAATTGTCTGTTATGAGGTTTTGAGGACCCAAGTCAAGGCGCAGCTGACGCTACGAGCTGATGGGACAAATCAGACTCAGTCAAAAGCGCGTTATGATGGCGTTCGCATGTCGCTTTTCTCGTGTTCTGTCATCACTGAATCAATCAAAAACAGGCAAGGCTCAGTGACTTTCGCTTTTGATGATGCTTGATTAGTCCCATAACCTTGCAGCGTCGGCTGCGCCTGGACTTAACTATTAAACAGCCGCCTTCCCGTGGGAACGGACAGAGTCATCGGAGAGGTATTTAGATTGCCGATTAGATTTCCCCGAACAGGGTCAGCTGCACAGGCGCGGACGAACGCACTAAATAAACGTTTACGAAACCAGGACGTCAGCAGAGCGTCATCGGGAAAGACTGAATTCCGAGCGACACTGCGGCTGCAATATACTGGCGCGTTCCTGCGATCCTAGATTATGCAGGCGCCTCGGGCGCCGAGATTTTGCAGCTTGTAGAATAATGGTCACTTGGAGGTAAACTCTCGGTTACTTAGTTTATAACATCGAGGAAGAGAGTGTTCTTATCAGCTTGCGGCCGGGTGCCAAGAGACCGCTGCGGCGTTGCATCGCGCGCGCGACGAACGCCGTGTCGCTTTCCCACGGTCCCGTCGTCGCGGCGAAGAGCAGGTGTTAGCTCGGCGGCGACACCTCGCAGATTGCGTGCTCCTTGTCTCAACAACTCGCTCCCCTCGCCCAAGACGACGACTAGCCTTCTCGCATTGGCGATCAGTTTTGTTTTTGCTCACTTCGAGTTGCCTGTGCGCCGCCGTTCACTTTTCCTCTAGGAACAAATTTTCGGCTTGACGTATACAGCCCCGAGCTCAATATTAAATGCGAGAAATATAAAAAAAAAACAGTGCTGAGAGAGAGAGAGAGATTTTGTTTTTAAGTTCGGACAGAAGGCACGCAATCAAAGAGGCCGCGTAATAACGGTTTGTATGCATGCTATTGAATATCGATATGTTTCTGGGATTCGCTGTTCTCACGCCGGGCGTGGGGGGGGGGGGGGGTTCTTCTGTAAGAGACATTATTGCTGTTTGTGACGATCCCCCGGACAATCGTACTTCTCGTCAGTTGTCCGAATAGAGCGCTTTAATCTCTGATTTTCCAGCATTTTATTGACATTTATAGTTTTTTAAGTACCGTAAGAATAAACATACAGCTTTTTCGCCTCAACCATTGCATAAAAGGGCAGGTTTACGTTAACTACCTTTTTTTTTTCTTAATACAACGCTGTGTTTTTCTGTAGAGCCATAACTTATATTCACGAGATTGGAGCAATTGTTTAATTACAGCTTGGTAAACATTGAAAGGGTGTCTTATTAATTTCTTTTTTCATGCGTAAACAAATACCTGAGTTTCCCTCTCTTATTTAAAGGCTGAACTTTAAAATTTCAGACTTTTGCGTTCTGCGATAGTCGTTGTTCATATAATTCGCCAAATCTACAATCTTTTTTTTTTAAGTTTGTAGCCCTAACATTGTGCAATCGTTTTCCCTTACCTTTTTTATTTTAAGTCCAAAATTATGTATCTAACGGTTGTTATGTACTAATCCACCATTTTAAAAATAAGTGGCGCCACCTGGCAGAAAACATGGTTCCGAGGATTCTTAGGGTAAAACAACGCGCTGATTAGGAAGGAGAGTAAATAAGCGTCTCAGTAAATCGAAAAAAGTTTTTATTGAAAAAAAAAAAGAAGTTGAACTCTCCAAGCTTGATTGGAATGTGGGGATGATTGTAAGAGAACGGGTTATAACAAACTTGAGGAACAATAAGCCATAATTGGAACAAGCGAGACTTTGGTCGATCCGATTCTGTGACGCAGCTCAATAGACCGATCTCACCAGGAGTTGCGCTACGCCACCGCTGCCGCGGTGCATTCTGGTACCTGTAGTTCTCCCTAGTTTTCTGGCCGCGTCAAAGCGCGTTGTACGCTCGGCGTTTGTAAAGTTTCGGTTAGCACGAGTCTTTTAATCGGGCGTTTACTCACGGTTTTTAACGGTACGTGGCTTCACCCGTTCTGTGCCAAAGTGCTACAATAATAGCACCAGGCAAAAAGTTATCGGATTTTCTGTCTTCCCGAAAGAAAGCAGCCCCCGAAAATTGAGTGTCTAAAAAAGGTAAAGACAGCTGGAGAAGAGCGGCAGGAAAAAGCGTTTTTTGATTTGTTTCGTGATTTGCTTCATAATTTATATTCACCCCATTGCACGCTAACTAAAGAGTGTAAGATTACAGGCATAGACTAGTAGGGCGTGCTGAAGTGTTCCGTACGTTGAAATCTCCCTGAGCACTCGCTCCGTAGCGGTATATTTGTTGGTCTGTCTCAATCGGGACCTCCGCACTGCCTTGCGGCGGCCGTTTTTAATACAATTTTTGCTCGATGTATTTTGGTGGTTACAACTGTTATTGCGACGACATGTTTCGAGCACAACTGTGCTTCAAAAGATCAGGACAATCACTAAAGAAAGAGCAGCGATTCTCGATTGCATCACTTAAAATAAAGCGACTTTTTCGAAATCAGTCTTAATTTTTTTCTTCTAACAAAACGTGAAAAACATTGCACAATGCAATTTAGAAGTACAACACTTACAACCAAAAAGGTAGCAAACGAACCTGACCCACCTTGTGGTGGGCTATTATGCCACAACCCGATTTTCGCTGGCGTTTACTGATCCATTCTGTATTGACACCAATCGAGACAGCAGAAAAAAGCATTCACCGTCGGGCAACTCTTACCGTTCGAAGCTTGCGCAAACAAAATAAAACTGAATAGAAACTGTACACAAAAGCTCATCTCTACATGAAGTTTTCAGGTATCTCGCATGGTTGGTTCATTTTGACAAATGCGAGTTGTTACAGCGCGTCAGGCATGGTCTTTTTGTAGATCGTTTCTTCTTTCTGTGCAGGCTTCTCCCCGCAGTTCATCTGTACCCTGTCGCAAAGACTGTCAACCAGAATAAAACGAGTTTCAGAAAACTATCGCTCCCCGAGAATGTCTATTTAGCTCGTCTTACTTCATTGTCGATTAAAAGTTATGCCCAAGCCTGAGCACTACAAAGCTCAGTATTCCACCGACACATTTGACTCTGTTCCGCGGTGCTACACCGAGCCGATGGTCCCTCGAAGTTTGTGCTCTTTCACATTGAAGTAGATGTTCACTTGTTTCCAAGTTCATTGAGACGTCCGAGCAGCCGGAGTGCTCGAGAGAGTAGTGGCGTCGTTGTTTTTCCCGCGGTCGCAGTGGGACCACCGCGTGAACGCAGTGGGTTCACGAGCGTTCACGAAGACGAAGAAGCCGACGACGACGAAGCAGACGACAAAGCGATTCTAAAGCGATAAGACGACTGGAACTGTTTTTCTGCGCTTAATGACAAACTAAGGCATTACAAACAACACAATCTTATGAAGTACAGACATGCAGGAGAACCCAAGCTAATACCAGGGCTTCCCAAACTATGATGTACGCCCACATCAGCCCTATTCAGCCGGGAAGCCGGAGAGCGATGACTACAAGTAGCATGGCGGCGGCAATACTTCCGGAATGCGCGCGCCTGCGCAGTTCGCTTGGTGGCATGGATCTCGCTTCCCTGGTTGAGAGCACCCGAGCTCGCTTGAGCATGTTTTCACGTATTTTTATACCAGAACCTCTGAACCGGATATTTTCTTGAATGGCCCATTATAGAGATAGTATCTTTTAGCATTCTAACTTTTTGCATACGCAATCTCCCAAAAAGAAAAAAAGAAAAAAATCAGCAGAACCCATCCTTTGGGAATGATTATCTACGTTAATGCGAATAGCATCAAACGGTGCAGAGTTATGCGCGTTCGTCAGGTGGCCGGCACACTCTAGATACGCCAGCCCACTCTTGAGGCGATTCTAAATTTGTTGACACTTTCACAGCCCTGCGCACGATCTCCGCAGCCCAGCACGTGCGTTTGTGTCACTTAGGAAGGCGAGCAAAGCACGCGCCATACGCACAAACACTCAAAATGGTACTGACCAGACTTTCTGGCGTCTCAGCTAGTCTCAACCAACGGTACTCTAAACGGTTGTTTATATCTTTACCATAGGACGCGCTTTACAGCGCTGTCACAGCTACCGGTGCGCGCGTTCCATGCACGAGGGCTCATTCCGTCTCGTGAGGTTGAGCACGGCTGCTACATCACCCTCTCCCGAGCGCGGGAGAGGGTGAGCTAGCGAGCCGTGCTCAGCCTCACGAGAGCGGAACGAGCCCTCGTGCATGGAACGCGCGCGCACGTAGTGTGACAGCGCTGTAAAGCGCGTCCTATGGTAAAGATATAAACAACCGTTTAGAGTGCGTTGAATGACTGCCTTCATAGCTCTGTGGTTAGCGCGTCTGCCTGCTGATCAAAGGGTCAACGGTTCGAATCCCAGCCGGCGCCGGTCTTTTTATTTATTTATCGACCCGCGGCGTAAGAGGTTAGATAGCCAGATAGATAGATACATAGATAGACGAAAAGTGCGTGAAGTATCAAAGAATGCTATTCGCATTAAAACGCTACCGACATCAGCAGAAACAAGCGGGCTTCGCCTCCTCTTCTCTTCTACCTACAAACACACGGAGAGACGAGACAAATATTTCTCCAACCAAGCAACGCACGACGGTCTTCGGAAGAAACCTGCGACATTCCAGAGTTCCCCTTCTGGGTATAGAAAGCACGGGCGCCATTAGATGAAGTGGATGCCGGAACCCCCGATGACGCCATCCCCGAAACCAGCAACAGCAGGTATACGTGGACCAGGGAAAAACCGGAGAGCAAGTAGAGAGCAGGTCGCCTGCTTGGCGTAGGAGCTGTGGTGACGTCAGAACGACGCCGAGCTCTGATTGGCTCTGATTGAAACGATAGTGGGTAGACCTCAATGCTAGATGCCTTGAGCTCTACCCACTATATATTCTTTTAATCAGCCAATCAGAGCTCGGCGTCGTTCTGACGTCACCACAGCTCCTGCGCCAGAAGCAGACGAACTTGCGCTCCGCATAGGGCTTTGCAAGCGCAACTCTCGTGCCGTCGATTTGAACCATGGATCGAAATACCGCACCCTCTGGGTCCGCTTTCCGTAGTGTACCATCTACTAAAACTCTCTGTTATCACATACAGTAAACCTGTCTCAGAATTCTCTTGTAATGTGCTGCGCTGCACGTGACCGTCACAACTACGTACTTCGTCAGGTTACTTTTTGTTCCTTCTTTTTGACGACGTACTAACGCGCTTGTCACATTTGAACTCGTAACTGTAAGTGTTCTTGCGTTGGTATGAAGAGCAACGTATATTCTTGCCTTGGGCTATGCATTTAGCTAAGCAACCTTAAGAAAACAAAGCGAACATCGCGTATCGAGGTGCCCAAACGATTCGAGTTAGGAACTTGCTATCGCGTTACGCAACCGTAGCAAACTTTTAAAGAAAGTCATAAAAACCGGAAACAAAAATTGTGTACATCGATTAAGTCCCCGAGAGCTGTGAACCACCCTGACGACAACCGACGTTTGCAACTGTACCGTTAATCGACCGCTTCTGTAACCGAAGTGACAATAAGTGGATAGCGTTATTCGAAACAGCCTCTGAACAAGAAGAATGTGCGGCAGGTGAGGAGCGCCGTTAATTAGTTGCAGCAGCAAAAACACATAAAAAAGAACCTTGTGATTTCTTACATTTTTTACATTTTATTTCCGGACGACACAGCCTGATGACGTTGTATCGGCGGAACTACATCTACCCCCCCTCTCCCTTTCCCTCTCCTACCTCCTCTATCCTGGCATCCCCCGGCGCCAAAATCACTCTTGCTCAACTTCTCGAAATACTCGGCAAAAAACTCACTGAATGTTTTTTTTTTTTTTCCGAAACGCTTCCGGCATTTTGCTTTTTCCTTCATTTTATGCATTGACACCGCGTAGGGGACATAAACGCCACATCTACTGCTCGAGCGCCGCGGGTTTATAACTAACACGGCAAACATCGACAAAACTAAACAACTATTTGACAACGATCGTACAGCAACAACAAAAAACATCTGCTTTCGCGGTGTCTTCTGTGGCTACCTGCTCGAGAAATTTATATGGGAGAGTCTGGAGAATGGCGTGCGTGCGTGCGTGCGTGCGTGCTGCGTGCGTGCAGTGCGCGCGTACAAGCGTCCGGCGTGCGTGCGTGCGTGCGTGCGTGAATGAATGCGTGCGTGCGTGCGTGCGCTGCGTGCGTGCGTCGTGCGTGTGCGTGTGTTTGTGTGTGTGCTTTTCAACGTGACTGTAGGCGGGACGAGACAAGCCAATTTTAGGCTATAAGAGCTGCAGCACCTTTCTCCTCCCTCTCGCAGATCGGAGGGGCCGATTGCAACCGTTATGACCTCATCATAACGGTTTAAAATTGGTGGTATTGCGAAACGGCTTCCGTTATTGTATCCATATACATCTGGTTGGTTGAAGACGACTTGAACAAAAATCTATTTTGGACAACTCAGAACGTCCAGCTGCAGTATTTTGTGCTTGTGTATTTTTCTCTCGCAAGTGTAGTCTACAATTGATTTAACGTCGATATGTCTCCAGAGTTGCCGAAGACGTCATTCCGTCGCATGCGTAAAATGCGTGGACATTGTATTTCTGCGTCCTCATCGCATCACATCAGCTACCTTCTCTGTGCTGTACGGTGTATTCGCTGCATTTTGGGACAACGGCCGCTATGTGGCGCCACGTTAAGTACTATGAAAGTTGTGTTTATTTCTATGAAAGTCCGCCATAGTACGCCTTGTGGACAGGCATATAGGCAAACCGTTTGGCTACGCTCTAATGTTTTTGTCAGAGAAGATGCACACTGACAGGAGCGCTGACTTCTTGCTTTCGGGGCTTGACCGGAACACCTGCGGGTTTGTTGGCGAATGCCAAAAATTACGTTGATGAGTTTGTGCGTTTTTTTTTACCTCATATTGAATGTTCGTCGCTCGCAAAACCAGAAGGAAGCTAATTGCTTGAATGTCGACGCCAATTAGCGTTTAAATCTTCCTGAGGGCCTGTGGAAAAACTATACACTCCAATCCGGGCGATATGTATCAGTCGTTCAATAAAAACCGGGCCACATTTGTCAGTCATGTCGTTCAATAAAAACAAGGCCAAAAAAGAAAAGAAAGAGGAAAACACAATACATTAACTGAAAGCTTCAGTAGATTAGATGACGTATTTATCTCTGTGTGATTTATTAAAGACGACGGAAAAAACACTGTCACACTGCCAGCGCACGATATCGCGAAGGCTAAGCGATACAGACAACGCGCCAATTATTGCCGCAGTGCGAAGGCGGTTACTGTTATGTGACGCACGTGCTATAATTGCGTAGGCATTTGTGATAAAACTTGGATACGCATTATAAGAACGCAACATGAGTCCAGAATTTCGTAGAATTAGTCTTGAAAAAGTAAAAAGAAAAAAGAACCGATCTCCCTCTTAATTGGCGAATGTTTGGCGCGGTTGAGTATCGCAAGACATCATACGGACTCAAGATCCCTTGTCACTAAAGGTTCCTGCATATGCACTTCCCCGCAGTGCATTCGGTACGTCAATCAGTGACCTCCATTCAGTCAGTTCAGTCAATGGGAAGGTTGAGATGTATGACTATAGCCATGCATCATATATGAGCACGTGAAACGGCGGACTGAATTTTGATCACACTACAGACTTCATTTTTTCCTTATTCGGTCAAAACGTTTTCGACAGTCTCGCCATTCCCCAAGCCTCCAGTGTAGACTGCACAGACATTTTCTCTCATAGTGGCCAGAGGCAAACTGTAGACACACAGACTCTTGTTTCACGCTTAGGGTCAGGCTCTTCTTCGCTTCCAACGCTGCAAGGCTTGCGGGGGGGGGGGGGGGAGTCATTTTTACACGTCCAGTGGGATCGAGCCGAAGGAAAGCGAAGCGACATTTGCCATTGCATCGAGGGCGACCAAGGGCCGTTCCAGGTGCTTTCCACGTGTGCGTTTACTTGCTAGATCGAACGAAACCATCTGTGTTAATCCGGACACATTCGCGCGTTCGAGATCCTTGAGCTAAACCACAGACAAGCTGAATTTCGTTCACAAACGCATCTCTCAAGCGAAAAGGCAGGACAACTTGAACGTCTTTCCATATATTCACATGATCCGCTTGTTGTATACTTTTTTTCTACCAGAGTTCTTGATCTCATGATCCCTGCATCATGCTGAAAAATGTATGACTTCTGTCCCCTCACTTGGAGTGAAAAGAGTTCAACTATAGAACCTATAAGCCTGACCGCGTGCTCTTAATTTCGAGATTGCGTCGCGTGGTCACCATGTTCCATATTGTTACAGATGCAACGCTGTCGGATAAACATACACAACGAAGAGGTTCTCCATTGGATAAGATGTTGACTTTTCACATTCATCAACATTGTTTTGCCAACATTTAAAGAAAAAAGAGGGGGGGGGGACAGGTGGGCCTCCCTCGGCGCAAGTCACTGGTTCGGGAAGTGGCAAACCAAAGATTAAGGATTGGGTTGAGATTTGGAAATGCTACTAGCTCATTATCAAGATAGGAACTCAAGAAGCGAAAATAGCTTCGCACTACTACTGCACGCGACCTTCCAGGCCTAAAAATGCCAAGAACCCCGTTTTCCTACCGTGTGCAAGACATCACCTCCCAATGTATCTCGATCTTTTGTTCAGCATGCGGAAGAGTTACCGTCTCTCCGAAAAGGTTCGTAGAGGGCAACTCAGGTAAATATTTTTGAATTCGGGATTACGGCTGTTTTCAGCTAAAGCAGTGTCCCTGAATTACAAGGTGTAAATTTTATTTCGATATTATGAGTAGTTTTATAAATATCGCTGCTCTAAATTTGGTTTCGGGCGTCGACGGCCGCGAGGTGACGTCACAAGGGTGCTGCACCAGTATTCCTTGACTATACTCTGTTTCACCTTATGTTGTACCGCAGCGAAGGCTAGAAGCGCGAGCTCATAGCGTTGACAGCTGGTCCCTAACGCACGAGAGCTTGTGCCGCCGAGATGGGCCCCAGAGCAAGGAGCTCGCGCTTGTAGCCTTAGCTGCGGTACAACATAAGCTGAAACAGAGTATAAAAGCTAACCCGCTTGCTGTCCGCTAAAGAGCAGCTGGTTGCATCTTTAAACTCGATTTTAGTGGAGTACCTAGCTTCACGATGACGTAATATTTCGGCTCTGATAATATTTCGTGCCACTAAAGCGATACCAGTCATTTTTTTTTTTTGGTTTCGCTTTCAACCGGAGTTGCCCTTTAACCAGCAGCAATTTGTTCTGGGGCCCATTCTAAACATAGTATATAACCCAGCATACATCTTTGAGCCAACAAATTGAGATAATAATCAGCAAATAGTTCGCTTTCTAATCCTCAAGGTATGTGGTCTGTCTCAAGCCCGCACACAGGGACAGGATGCCAGGACGCTGGAAGCCAGCCTCATCCCATTCCAAGAGCCATCGAACGTATCAACCCAGCCAACCATGTCTAATCCTGTCTAGGGCCTTCGGCAAACTAAACCAGCTGGTTTGCGGCGCTGGTTCCTAAATTGCTGCGTGCATATGTAAATGAAGTCCGTGCACGCGATTCGATCGGTCCTGCCCGCACAGCACGCGTTTTGCATACGTTTAGCGATTTCATAGGGCGGCCAAAGTCAGCCATAAAGAAACTGCGCAGGCTTCGAGAACTAACTGCCGTGCCCAGTCCTGCCTACCAGGAAGAACGTACTGGCCTTTGCTGGCGCAGACGTTCGACGGGTTTCTTGGCTCGTGCCTTTTGTGTAATTCGTTCGTTTGGTTACATACCATTTTGTTCTCTTGCGCCCTGGGGCCAAACTACGAGGCAGGTGCACGCGGCATCAGACCAGTGAAACGTAATTTGCGTCCTTTTTTTAACATCTGCATATTTGTCCGACCCGTCTAACTATCCCCGTGTGATGTTTGCCGTCTAACCATCCAGAAGCCACCACTCCTTCTTGGAAAACCGGTCCTTCCCTAAGAGTGACGACGTCCTAAACAGCAAAGACAGAGATGGGAAGAACGCGGAAGTGCCGCAGATTGATGGCGTTCTTGTCGCTGTGTATTAGGTTGTTTCTCAGATTGAGGCATACTGAATACGAGTCGCGCGACGGTTATTAAAGTTGCTTTGTCCGTAGCCATTTGAACCTTTCAGGGTTTCTACTATTTCAACCCCGCAGAATTTCTAGAATCTTCTTGGTTTTGCTGCTTCATTAGATCCTTTAAAATGACTCATTTTATGTATGGAGAGTGTCCAGGGTACTGTAGACAAAAGGCGCCGTTATTAGCAAAGCTAATTTATTTATTTTTTGTTTATTGCATTCTATTTGGAATGTCGACCATTTTAATATTCTGCAAAAACTTAGCTAGGAGAAGGGTCCGAAAATACGACGTTTTCTGCAGGAATGTATCAAGCCGATCTACTGGCTCATCATGACTTTCGCTTTCGAGTTGTTTTTCGCGAAGGCCTACAAGTCTATATACTATCTTCTTCACAAAGCGAATGATTTCCAAAATAGTCTACACTCCTGCTGCCTCCTTTACTTGCGAAGTGTTCATTATCTGTGCACGCAAACACATGAGATAAACAAAATAATTGGGGGGGGGGGGGAGGCTTGTGAGTTTCCTCTCAAACAAAATATGGGTTCGTAATACCTAAAGAACGCTGCTTCCTCTCATGGCCTCAAAAAGGTTCCTTGGGTGGCATTGCGCCAGTAGTGGCGGTTTTGGTGGTATCTGGTAATTGCATTAGACAAACTGTTCTCCTAATAAATTTAAACACAAGTAACGTCACGTGAAATAATGCGTTTTATTAAAGGATACGAAAGACATAAACATGAAATAGCAAAGCGGTTAAATTTGCGTATTTATAATTTTGGTAGTTTTAGCAGGGACCACCTGAGTTTAAAAAAATAACATAGGATTTCGAGGTTAACAGCTGTTTTCCAGTGCATATATGCTGAACGCAATAAAAAATAAGAGATGTTTATGACACAACCATGTGCATCTACCCCCTCATAGTAAAAATAATTTCACTGACAAACAAGCACTTTGTGAAGCGCCTTGCGTTCGTTCACATCCCGTGTCGTCTCACGTGGGCTTACACAGGCGCCACACTCACAACTAACCGATATAAAAATTGCACCACTGAATTATTCCATCATTTTCAAATCCTAACAATGCTATCCAATCCACAAGTGTGCGACCTCCCAAAGAAACACATGTACGCAAATTCCTGCAGAAGCACACCCCACTGAACAACTCCACCACCAGAAGCTTGGACATAGCACCTTCTAAAGATTCATCCAAGCGGAATATTCCCTCATCGTAGATCCAAAGGCCAAAGAAACCCAGTCAGTGCTTCGCATCAATGAAACGCTCCCCCTTGCTCTCGTTCAAGGTATACCCTTACCATTCATTGAGCAAAATCGAGGGGAACCTTTCCAATTCATGCCCACCACCACTTTCTATATTTCTTTTTCTTTATGGACCGTTTAAAGATTTCAGAACCCCGGCTTGCTTTCTGACTATGGGGTCTTGTATACACGAGCTGGTCATTGCCAAACGCTTCAGCAGTATTGATAGTACGGTTTTAGCGCATTATACATTTTTATATGATCACTTCTCTGTCCAACTTGTCGTTTTTACAGTTTGGGGAAGAGTAGGGGGGGCTTTTCTACGTTGGGGTGTGAGTTGTAGGGTCAGCCCGCTGAAGTTCTCTGCACACACCCTCCAGAGGAATGTGTGCTTGTTGGGGAGGGCAGGTTTGGCAGGTGATGTCGGAGAGATCACGTGACCTCGACCTTGTGACCCCTGCACTCGGCCGCCTTTAGGTCCGGCTGTTGTTTGGGCGATGATGTACTGCAAATGTGTCATTTTTACTTTGAGGTTTAGCACTACCTCAGCTTAATTTTTAGACAGTGTTTGCTTGTTTACAGTGTTGCGTAAAGTACATCTAAAAAGTGCTTGAAGTGAAGTCCAAAGTAAATTAAAGGTTATGTACTTGCTGTAAAGTAGTAATACACCGGGTGCAATGTACTTAAAGTAATGAACGTACTATAAATACAATATATTTTAAGGTCATATCAGTACTTCCAACAGCATCTTTCATGATGCCCTTTCATTTCCTATACAGCTTTAACTGGTGCGCATTGCTCCAGAGGTAATCGGAGGTGCATCTGTTTTTACGGAAATGGCAGCAATATTGTATAAAGTCAAGTCGCCACAGAGTAGTTGTTTTACTCTCGCCGACGAGCTATTTGACACGGTCAGCCTATAAGCCACTTCTTTGTGTCGGTCTTATAGCCGCCATTACTTCACCCAGAGAAATGAGTAGATGACGTCTTGAAAGAGCGCGTTTTTCACATGACGATACGCTATTTTTTTGTTTTCAAATTCAGGGGAATGTACATTGAAGTCAGGAGTTTTACTTTCACCGGAAAGTACAAGTACATACCCAGAAATAACCGCTTCATAAAGTACAAGTTTTCAAAACAGTAGTAATTTGAAGGGCCATGCACTTGGAGTAACTTCCCAACATTGTTTTTTTATTATTTTTTATATAAAAAAAAACGTTGGGGGAATTACTAACGTTTCTCGAACGATCTTAAAATCTTTGAGGATTCTGCATATTCAATGCTTGGGGAGGAAAGGCAACGCAAAAGGTCCTTTTTGCGTTGCTCCTTTAGCACACGAATCTTCGAGTACAGCACAAACTACGTGGAGCACCAGATGAGCTTCCTTGAGCAGGTGCTGCCTTGCCGTTGCCTCCTTTGAGTGAGACGGTGTGTGCACCTCCTGTAGTGGGCAAGAGTTTCTACGGGGGGAGAAGCTGGAAACCAGCCCTTTTTTTTTAATGGGTCAAGTCTCCTGGAGCTTGCGGGACACAAAGAAACGCCAGTCCCCGGCGCTAATCCTGCGCAGTTACTCGGCCTCTCTTGCGTCGTGCCTGTTCGCTCTCCACACTTCGTAGCAGTGTTGTTGCAGAGAAGGGGATTTTGGGGGGTTTTCGGACTCTCCAACCGCATCTTCTTCCTCCCCTTTCCTACGTCACATGCTTCCCTCTTTGCAAATATCAGCTCATCGTCCAACATCTTATCTCCTTTGTGCAGGAATGTTTGTTGATAGGCAAAACTACTCACTAAAATTCGAAAGTAATTTGTAATTTGAGTAGAAGTTGCTCAAAAAAAAGTAATTAAAGCAAACCACTAATTACAGAAAATGAAAATGTAACTTGAAAGTTACTAAACCATTTCGGAAAAGTAGTTAAACTAACAAGCAACTCTTGAGTAGAGTAGTTGGAACTACGTAGCATAGTCTGGCTCAAAACTCACTAAAGACAGACAACACAAAAACAACAACCCTCGGAGTGTCCCCTCGTCTTTCACTGTTGGCAGCTGGAAACGCGGCGCCTGCGTGCATTACCGGATTAGGCCAATACCTGACCAAGGCTGGTTAAGCATCTCTTCCCGCGTTCGTGCGCGCCAATCGTTATAGCTCTTGGCTGCTCGTCGCCACCTTGGCCCAAGGACGCCATCCCAAACAGGGGGGGGGGGGGGGCCCTTGTCTGGGAATGTTACCCTCATCCGCCGGTGTCTTATTCATTTCTGCGGTCAAACTTCCGTGATGTGAGCAATATTGGCAATAGATTTCGAAAGTAGTTAGTAATTTGAGTAGAAGTTACCTGAAAAAAATAGTTAAATTAAACTACTAATTACCCAAATCAGGTTGTAATTGAAAGTTACCAAGTTCCCTCGGGAAAAGTAAGTCAAACTACAGTAGTATGAGTAGAGTGGCTGAACTACGTCCAAGTCTCGGTCCGGCTGAGGTAGGGGGGGGGGGGCAAGGCGTATGATCCAATATGGCGACAGCGGGAGGGACGGTGGGGGGGAGGGACAGTGTAGAATGCGGCCTTTCCTTCATCCTTGTAAAGTTTATTGAGAGGTTGTACCATACCCTTTCTTGCTTTATTTTCTTTGTAAGGTTTTGTTGCTTTGGGAGTGGATGTATTCAGGATGCACCTGGTTCTAAATGTTGGGAGTAATAACAGCACGCTAAGTGTGTCCTGTCGTTATAAGCTCCGCGGATAAATCCCCTCGAGGCTGGAAGCCTTGCTGCCTTATGGCCACAATCTCATTGACTGTATGAGCGATAATGAGGCGCTAAAAGCTCACCACGTCTTGCGTGTTTCTTAAGCTATCAATGACTTTTTTTTATTTTTAACTAGATAACGAAATCTAAAGGGGTCATGAAAGTAACGTTACTTCGTCTGCAAATCTTTAGGAGCAGGTTACGTACGATATGAACGAGGGTAAAGAGGGACAATCAGAAACGACTTCGGGGAAATCGCATGAGGATGAAACCGCGTTGGTATGCAAGATAATCCCCCCTCCTCCTCTCCTCTCTAGGCCCTAACGGGCGACGACCGCAGAAGACAATGACACGTCGGTACATCGCCGGGTGATCGATGATCTTTTCCGCGAAACGACTTCCGATCGAGCAAGTACCGCTCACGGCACACGCGCTTTGCAAAGACGTCGAACAACTGTTTCCTTCGAAAACAATCTTGCGACGGCACCCCATTTTTTTTAATTAACTTTCTCGCTAGAGAGCTCTATGGAATCACATTCATGGCATCGACGCTTTTATGATTAAAAATACGAACAACAACGTGTATAGGGTTAGCCGGTGGGAACCGGGTTTCATTTCTGAGATTCCGATGTGGTATTGTGTATGCCTATCAAATTTGCAATCAACAACGAGAGATTTGACGAGTTTTGCTACTGTTTAGAGATGTCATATGCCGTTCTTGGAAAAAGAAAAGAGAAAAAAGCAGGCACCTGTCTCACTGAGCACTGACACGATGATTCAGGGCCGATAAGAACATCTTTATGTTGGATATTTCTTGAGATAAAGTTGGAACGAACATTTTCTCACCAACAGCACATATATATTGAGAATTATGTCCCACCATTTAAAAACTCTGAGTAAGGACGTTTGTATTGAACCGAGAAATATTCTAAGAACGCTATTGTGTCAAAAGTGCCTGCGATGACAGGGTTTCGTTTTAAGAGCAGTTATTTCGTAGAGATTGCGAAAAACAAACAAGATATATGAACAATCGATGCAAACACATTTTAAAGACATTTTAAAATGTTCTCAAAACGCTTGATTTTGGAAGATCCAGCAGTAGCAACCAAAGTATCGCCGCGTCACTAATCAAGCTAAGTATTACAGCGAATGGATAGCTGTCACCCCGACCTCCAAAAAGTTTCTTTAGCGTTATTTTTATAATCTTTACGGTTTACCCAACTTAGCATTCTGACGTAACTGGGGCGAAAAATCACGGCACGACATTTATCGGGGGCCGCCGTTTTCACCTGTCTTCAGGTTGCGCTTTCACGGCGGTCGTCACAAAGCTAACATCAGACGACCAGACCAACACCGCCCACCCGCGAAACAGAGGACACATTAAACTCACTTCAGCTCGGTCACTATGCTATTTTATTTTACTCCCACGCACTCAGACATTGCCGCATTGGCAGAGCTGTCGGCGAGACTCAAGAACAACCATTAAGGTGCCGCGCCCCGCCCCCAGAGACGATGCAGTTCCACACCACACGCGGAAATATCCGTAAAAGAGAAGCAGGTAAAAAAGTATGACTACTTTTTTCGGCACGATATAAATTGAGATGGGCGGCTGAACCCACCAGTGTAAAAGGGCGGTAAAGATTCTGGGGCATTCTCTCCTACCCTTCTCTCTCCTAAACAACCACCTGTCCCACCGCTATAACTGAAAATTTCGTTATAAGTGGGCTCGGGCTGACCATATGGCATCTTGGGACAGGTATTTTTTTTTTCCTTTTTCTTTAACGTTGTTGTTGCTGTTACTTTCTTCCTGTCCTGACTTCTAAGAAGACCCACCACGGAAGTAAATTCCAGTTCACAGGCGTCATCGTAGGAGAGGTATTTTGCCTCATCCAGGATACGCTTTCTCTTTTACGAGAGATCGCCAGTTCTCTCTTTTCTCTCTTTGTTTTTGCTTTATTAAAGACCTGTTACGTGACAGCGTACACTCAGAGAGCCGTGTAGAGCTGTCTTTCCACACACGAACATCATAGCTTGTAAACCGATATAGGTTCCTACGTAGGGATATGTTTGCTGTTTGCACTGCACATGCTTCAGAACTCCCTTTGTGCATGTACCATTCGAAAAGCCAGGCCTCCAATTTTCACGTGACGTCATAAACATGTGTTGGTATGTGATGAAAATACCTGACAAAAGTAGTTATTTAATATTTATATATTTACAAGATGTAGTGCAAACTTGTATTGGGGTTCAAGCTGGAGTGAGGTGGACGCCACGTTTGTCATATACCGACGTTATACGTATTAAAATTTTCACCAGCTGTTTTCATATATAATGAGCTACGCTATGGGGTTCATTTACTTACAGGAACAAGACTATAATTAAAGTTTATCCGTCAAAATGAAAATGAAATTCATTATCTCTTAACATACCTACGTCAGTAAGGTTTGTAAGTTTTGCACCCTAAGATTAATAATGTTTTAATTTGAATAGCTTTACGATATATTATAATTGGGTGTCCACAATCAATATATTCATAACAAAAAGCGAGGTATGGCTTATTGTGCAACAGTAGCCATCCATATTATGTTTGCAATAATAATTACGGCTTACCTACTTAATCTGCTGAAAACGCTGAATAACTGGAATTGTGTCGAGGGCTTCATTGCTACCGTTCCATATTTTCTTGCGGCGTGAACTTCGCCTACAATTATCATGTGTCCGGCAGACCTGAATGCAAATGTGAAAATAGCGGGAATGTATATTTATTTATTAATTAACGGTATTTGTTTAATTGTAAATAAGTCGCGCAGGTTCAATGCTGCCACAGACGACCTGCGTTCAAGACGATCATCGAGCCGAGCTGATATCGTTGTCACCTCCTTGAGAGCAGCTGATGAAGAAACAAGTTACCATACATTTTACAAACGTAATATTACTCAAATGGCAAAAGAAAATAACGTTTCTATTTCGTAAGTAATTAAAATAAAGAATAAACCAATTTCAATGCAACTACATTTCTTTTCTTTTTGTAAATGTAGGCAGAGAAAAAGGATGGGGAAAGAAACGTTCCCCAGGGAACTGGAGGACTGCCCCCTGACCCAACAGACAATAATCCTAACACGGTCTATTAAGAGGTTGGTCCTTTTGCCAGAGGGAAGCCAGCGCCGCCCCTTTGTACACAACAGAACCCATAAACTACACGCACGTGCCCTCCCGCCCCCCTCCATATCCATTTTTTACTCTTCCCCTAAACCTGACCCGTGCTATGCGAGAGCCATAGGGAGAGGGGGCTGAAAGTGGGATTCTCACTTTAAACAGCTGGTGTTCATATCCCTAAAACCGGGAGGCTCTGATCCCTATTTGAACAATGACGTTAGACGTGTGGCGCGCGGGCGTTATGTGGAGCGACATTCATTTCCGCTTTCCAGCGTTATAATACAGAGATCCCGCATGCGGGCTCGCCAGTGGTGTAAGTTCACCGTATTTTTAAAACAGTCCGAGACTGGCTGGAGAAGCAAGAAACTACTAAAACACAAATCACCTGGAAAGAACGACAGGAACCAACGTTTCAAACTCAGTGGACACCTTTAAGGCCCGTTCACAGTCTTGCGACGTCTTAAAACTGGGTTCCTTAAAACCTCTTACAACGAGAGGTTACACTGGCGCCATCTATTGGGTAGCAGTGTAAACTTGGCGGTACGGGCACATTTTCTATTTCTCTCGCGCATTATCCTTTCTTTGTTGGCTCGAAAAACTTTTGTCAACGTTATAAACGACCCTTTCTTTTAGGTATTACGCACATTTGACCTCGGAAATACCGCAAAACCTTCGCTCTTGTGAAATGCAGTTCCAGGGTCATCGCATAGATGGCGCCAGCGTGCCAGTGTGTTCTGTCGCTCTGTCGTCCTAAGAAATTTTAAGAGGGTTTTAACAAACTGTCGTCTCTCTCGGTCGTACTCGGTTGCAAGAGTGTGAACGGGCCTTTATTCGGCATCCTTTCTATATTCACGCCATTATCAAGGTCGCCAACCAACTACCGCCCATTTTCCTTCTATTCTGATTGCCTCAAGCTTATCCAGCCAGTCTCAAGTATTAAAAAAAAAAAAAGATGTTCAACCGTAGTAGTTTTGCGTTAAGTGCTTCACTGCCAGGCTCGCGTCATCGTTTAAATAAAGATTGCTGTGCTTACTAAAATTGCTTCTCGGCACGACGCTATTTTTGAATCGAGCGTACTACGCATTGCGGAAATTTTGTCGGCAATGCTTGAAGACCTTTTTCAATTCCTGTTTGGGGGATGAAAAAAAAAGTCAAGTGTGCTAGTATTTTGAAAACTTGATACAGAGCCGAGTTGCTGGGAGGTTTCGATATTTGGGTTCAGACTGCGTGCGTAGCACTCGATCAGGAGCCCCTATCTCAGGTTTTTAGGTTAAGGAATAGGGTGCACCTGTGTCGACCTTTTAGTAAAACAAGAATATAAATGGCTCTAAGATATGAGTTGAGTGAAGCGAGTTGAAGTGCGCTTGTAACAGTGGCACATGCCTTTGTAGGCGCTGATACGTTGGAGGTTTTGATAATGCATATGAATGTCTGACATCTTTTTTGCGCCTGTTCTTTTTTTTTCATATTGCGAAAAGACGTATATTTTAGTTTTTTCAAGAGTATGCTTTTGATGTTATTATCTCATTATCAAGCTTGATTTTTCGCGTACAATATTAATAAATTATACACCTTGCATTTGGTCAAATGCATAATTTAGATAAGGATAGTGCGCATTAGCAACAATTAATTCCGCGTGTCTGCCTTGTGTGGATTACCTGATCCGGTATGATTATCGGCGCAGTACTTTTTTTATCCCATTTGCCAAAAAGAATGCAGAATTAATAACATTTACTAAATTGAGAGCATCAAATTGTGAAGCAATATCAAGGTAATATTGACTGTGAAGTGACAAAAATAATTATTTGGAATCTCAGGTACACAACTTTGCGCGACTTTTCTATTACACTAATTTCTTTAAAGTGTGCTCATCGTGCATCATAGGCCATGCCAACAGATGCGCCTTGCGTGAGACAACTCGAAGCTATTATTAAAATACGTGAATCTCTGGATTCCCTGGGGTGCCGAGTTAATTCTCTGAGTATAAGTTACTTTTATCCATTTGGTGCTCAAACTCCATCCGAAACCATCTTATGTCGCATTATGTGTGCCCGTATTAGTCATGTTCTGGCACGAAGAATACTCCACAGTTGCCTGCAAACGCAAACAATAACACGGGACCAATTATCTCAACATACAAAAATGTATTAAAGCATCAACTGTCCTGGTGTACCATAAAACATTCCATTGCGTTTTCTACTTTTTAAAATCTCCCAGCTGTCAGCCACTTCCATCTCTCAATCAAATAAATAAAACCAGCTACAGCGGCTCCATTCTTTGGGTATTTTTCTCTTTCCCCATTTCTCGCACGTGCGAGCGCTCGTGCGCACAAAGGGGCTTTCCGTTTGTAAACCAGACGCATAGCCTCGTAATGGGGCCATGATGTGCTTTGCGTGATGAACGTCGCGAGCGTGGGAACAAAATGCCACCGGCGTGGCGACGAACTGTCCGCCGGAGGGGGCGTAGTTCGCAGAGCGTGCGCGTGGTGGCGCTGTAAGTGGTTTAGGCGCGGTGGATTATGGGCGCGCGGGGGAAGGTACCACGTGACCGGGATCCCTCCGCCGCGCGCATTTGTGGCACGTGTCAACTCAACTGGCGTGGCCGTTTCAGAGGGGGAGGCAGTCCGGCTCTGTGTGCACGTGCGTGCGTGCGTGTGCGTGTGTGCGCGTGCGTGCGGCGTGGGAACATATGCTTCTGGTGGGAACCAGCGATATGACTCTTTAATAAGTGCCTTTGGGTGCGTTGTGTGACTGATGCCGCCGATTTCTCGCTATTTTTTTTTTTTTTTGGTACGTAAGCCGCATTTTATATCGGAGCGAGTGACAGGCTGTTCATTAAATGATTGACTCCGTCGGCTTTGCGCCGAATTAAGGACAGCATTCGAGGTTCGGTCGCCGGAAGAAGCTCTTGTCTCTGAGAGGCTTCGGTTTGATTTTCTGTCTACTGGTTGCACTGTGACTGGTGTCATACATACTAAGTCACGATGGTGATACCACCGTGCGTGGCTATTAGCGGCTTACGGTACCATGTGGAAGGAAGGTGGTGCAATGATTATCAGAAATGGATCACTCCGGAAGTTAGTCGTGAGAAAGGACAGTGGTGCAGCAGCAGGGGTGGTATTTGAAGAAATGGAGGGTGACAGTTGGTTGAGCGGCGTTCCAGAGCGAAGCACCAAATAAAGGTGGTACTCAATAAAATAAAAAAAGCAGAGATCAAATAGAAATCTAAACACTCTATCTAAAAAATAAAAAAGAGAATCCACGTCTGTTGTATTTCCCCTACTGAAATGGCAACTACGCTTCTTACAAAATCATTCTTTCGATTTCCAATTTGGCAGCATTTTTGCGTCTTCCGATTTTCACCATAGTGTTGACTCGTCTCTTGTGCATGGTGTTTCAACCTATGTTCAACCCATAGCTTCACTTGCAACCCACAGAAAACATGTTAAATTTACTGTTAATTCGATGAGTGAGAAAAAAAATTTGGTAATTCATTTCCGGGCCATCTCATACTTTCAGTTGCGTGTTTGTTAGTATACAGCGCGCTAGCGTGAGCAACACACTTTTCATTTAATAATTTGGCGCATGCGAGCACTGCTCTTTTAGATTCCGCCAGGCTGGCCATTATGTCCTATAGTCTTATATTTACCGGTATAAATAAAATAATAAATTCCATAGCGAATAAATAGATGAACCGAACGTTCTCCATAGTCAGAGATTTGTCACGATGCACAGGGGCAACCTTTGGCTCCAAGGTTGCAATAAGAATCAATCTTGACACGCGGCGTCCACACCGACGTTATCACCTAAAACAAATTATTAAACCGATGCACATTCATTACCATTGTCACCGTGCATTCTGCCGCAGCTGTCTGACACCGTTCTAATCCCTTCAAAACCAACCAAGAAGTCAAATACAGCACAACTAAAACAAAAACAAAACAAAAATACGGCTTTTTTTAAGAGGATTTTCCCCCCAAAACGAAACCGTAAGGACCCCCATAATCCGCGTTTCCGACCTGGTTTGCTGGGTCATCCGAGTTATTTGGGTCAAGATCGACGGTACGCGCGCGCAACCTGTCTCGTCGATGCCCCATACACGTGAAGATGGCTAGTTTGTTTCTTCAGCACCGCGTGCACACAAGACGTTTCCACCAGTCTTTGGTGGTTCCTTGGTGAGCATTGAGATTGGGGGTGCGAGGTTGGGGATACGGAGGTCTGTAAGGTTGTGGGGCCAGCATGCATGGATAGAGGACGCCTGGATGCCTGCTGTCTTTAGGGGTAGGGGTCTGTAGAGTCGACTCAAGAAAGTGTGCCATGAGAACTGGCACAGAGCCCGGTTGACTCGTCTGTCGTGTGTCGTGGGAGCGGCCAGGCGCGCTTGAGTTCTTCCCCGGAGTCGCGTGCACCTGGTGCCTGCTTCTTGGAGGGACGGGGCGCTTTTGGACGTTGCCGACTCGGAGCGTGGAACTAGAGCACGGTGTCGGGGGTCCGTTGCTCGTGAGGAGATTAGGAGCGTGCATCTTGATCTGGAGGCGGAGAGCTGTATTGTAGATTTAGCGGCTTAGACGGGTAAAGTAGACAGAAAAGATCAAGCAGGAAGCCAAGTTTTCTCTTAATAAACGCCGTATTCTGTATAATAAATACATCATCTTATAATTGGAGTCATCATTCACTATGATTTGGATGTACGTGAAATGTGACCTCCTGGAAGTTACAAAGGTGGGCAGCCGCCGTTCTTCCCCGACTTCTTTGGTATACCGTATCGGTCGCGTAAAATTTACTGCCAGCCGCATCATGAACTCTTCAAATCGGTTGGATTAGTTCGTTTTTATTCTTCGGCCTCTCTGGCGAGTGCGTCCTGACAATAAGACAGTTTTCAAATGCCGCAATTTTAGGTTCTTCTTAATCTTCTAAAACGCTGTCTAACTGCAGTTTTCGATTTTTTTTCTTACACTATATCAACCACGACCAAAATGTGTCTATAAAACTCTGGTTTTAATGTCATCACCAGTCGCATCACGTAAAATGATTTTGTTGTATGATATTTTGAACATGCGCTATTCGTAGCTTAAAGGGATGCTGAACCAAAATTTGGCTTTCGCAAAATAAGGCCGCAGAGCTTTGAACGGGAAAGCAGGTTAGACATAGTCACGGCGTGGTTGCCGTGTCCACTGAAGTGTGCAGGCACGGGCGTTGCTTTTATATGCAGCAGCTGGCAGCAATCTTGATCGTTGTGTGACGTCACTGATACATGGATATCTCAAACGGATGGCCGTGTTTTTGGAAAAGAAGGACGCGATCAAGCGAGAAATGTGACGTCACAATCCTCCTGGCACAGTTGAGAATGAGGGGAAGTGGCCTTGATTTTCTCCACCTCGCTTCGGTTTACCTTTTCGAGGGTTCGAAGCGAAAAGAAGAGGTAGTGAGAATCGTGAAGCGACATGACTCGTCGGCCTTGTTCAACCGTGCACTTGTTTCCAGAAATACGGCCATCCATTAGAGATATCGCTGTAGGAGTGATGATTTGGGGTTTTGAAGTGTCCCGCCTATCCCTCTAGCCTTCTTTTGTGTGGTCCGAATTTCGGCTAAGCATCCCTTTGAAGTTGTTCGGTACAAATAAAAGCCTTCAGGCATGTATTATGTTATATTTTTTTATCAGTTCGGGGGGACTGGGAGTGACGCCAAGAGTACAAGTGCGTCCTAAGCGCGACAGTAGTTAACTTCTATATTGCGCTCCAAGCCTATCCGGTGCACGCGCTCGCTTGACCGATAGCATATCGCCGCCGTCTGCACCAGCAATTATGCATAGGAAATTTTAAACCGACAAAAGATATACCCACGAAATAATGTTCGCGTTTACCTATAACTTTAATAGTGCGTAGAACCGCTCAAACAAAAATTTTCTTTAAAAAAAAGGTAATAATATTAGAAATAATTTGGGTTGCAATATACAAATACATATTTTTTTTCATCCAAACTTGTGTCGAAAAAAAAAGATTTCCGCCCAGAGGGACTACGCAACTCATCTTGATGCGTTTGTAATCGCTAGTTCTTCTATAAGCCGAAAGATGGCGAAACCAGTATTAAAACGACCGCCTTGGTCCACTTCACTTTCAGCAATATCTTTCTTTCTTGTTTTTTTTTTTAAATTTCTCTTGTTTTTGTGTACATGGTCGCCATTGGTGGACATTCCGTTTTTCTTCCTTGCACTTTTTTGTTCACTTTTGTTACTATTTCGCCCAACTCAAAATATTTAAGAGGTGTACCGTTACGCGTAAGAATAAAATGCACTAAACATATTAAATTGTGCAATTAGAAAAACAAATTATTTTACACTGCGCGTGAGTTTCTGCATAAGGCTCGCACATGCGCAGTGTGGATTTGGGGGCCCATAACGTACCGTATCGGATTTAGAAGGTGAGTATTTTGTAATCCGATAATTGTAGCCCAGTAGTATACAGTACACGAAAGGCCCGCTTTCAACCGAGAAGAAAAACCACACCGTTTTGAAAATCTGAAATAATCCAAGAAGTAACGGTTACTTTTTTAAGTAACATTAATTTACTTTCTTTTTCTTCAAATAATCAAGCAATCTAATTGAATACTTTTTAACCAAAAGTAAGGGTATTTGTGTTCGATTACTTTTGTTTCGAGTGACTGGTACCAAACGACCGTTTTTGCCATCCTTGTAGATATAAACCCCGGGTTCATAACCACGGCACGAACTCGCAGAGACCCATGGTTCCTGTTCATGAGTTAATGGCGACTGACTTCGTGATCGAACGAATGACAAAACTCGAAGAGCTTGCTCCTTTTCGTCGCCTTCCTGGCTCTCGCTATTAAAGAATTAACACCAAGAACGTTCTATGAGGTCGGCTCATTTGCCAATTTAGCGCAAAACAAAAACAAACGACAAGCACTAACGCCAAGACAAGCAGAATCATGACGCTTTTTTTTCTTCTTTCTCTGTTACCCCAAGTGTTTCTAACGTAACCACAAAAAAAAAAAGAATTATAAAGTGATCCTAATATACGCTAGCTAAGAACATGTGATCAATCAACGTTTCGGCGCTGGCAATTATACCAACTAATGGTTTCCTTATCTCGCTTTCATTTCAGAGGTTAGCCCATATTATTGTCACCGTGATATTCGCGTTTTGACAGTTATCAGTAACTATTTTCAATAAAGTAATTGTAATTCTAATAGAAAACTCTTTTTCGGTAACGCGTAAAATACTACAGAGGGTGGATCGTCTCATAGTCAAGCGTTGCCGAGGCGTACCGACGGTGTCCAGACTGACGCTCAAACAAATCGTTTTCCATCCAGGGTGGTCACAGTGTCACACTAGCTCTCGACGACGAAAGGCGGCTGCCTGTCAACGTCTTTAGTAACAGAAGGAGAGAAGCGTTGGGATTATGACACCGCAGACTTTTCTCCACACCGAAGGGTTCCATTGTAGGGAGGGCTTTAGGGAAAGCAGGCGAGAAGCGGAAAAAGCCAACGAACTCATCTGGGCCAAGATCATCTGCTCGATCACATCGGGTCAGGGTCCTCTCTTGTCACGTGACCGGATTGGGAACCCCGCACGAACCCCAACTGATACCTTCACTTGGGTATTGTTTTTTTCTTCTTTTGTTGATATTATGAGAATCGGACCCCACTTTTCAAGCTTTGTGTTTTACATGAGAGAGCCATGAAATTAATGCAGTATCAACAGAAGAGATAGAGAGTAAAATATAACTTCCATAGGATTCGCGCAACTTTAGTATATTTTGTTAATAATTTTAAGGGAGTTTTTCAGCGGCCACCAGTCGCCTGGAGGACGCGGAATATGCTCCATCTCAGATGGGTGTTAAGTTCTTACTGTGTTTGTCTATTCTTCTTTTTTTTCCAATTTACTGTATATATATATATATATATATATATATATATATATATATATATATATATATATATATATATATATATATATATATATATATATATATATATATATATATACACTGCCGTTTGCTACAGTCAGCTTTGTTGACAGCTTTTCCCAGAATACCCTGCAGTAACGATGAGAGGCGCTGCATGCTTTGCAAAACGTATAGTTCCTAAATACGTATTGTACGAAGCACGGACGTCTCGGTAACTCGCATGGACATCTCAAAGTATCGTTGTCAAACGCTATACCGCGTGAAGAAGAATTTTACATTCAGTTAACGTTTGACGGATGATGCTTTGATAAAGTTGACAATGCATGCATATCATTGCGTTGCTCTATCATATATTGCCGGACGTATAATTCGCGGATTCAAGAAATATTCTGTATTTGATGCTTAATATGTTTAAAGAATGAATTTAGTTCTTGGATCCAATAACACGACAGCCAGTTTGCATTATCCTAGCATGTACTCTGCCATCTCGCGCCAGCCTGGGGATTTCTGTTAATTTGATTTTTTGCATATGAAAGGTCGTTTACTTTCCTGTCAATATAGTTCGTGAATTTTGCGACCCACGGTGGAGTTGTTTGGTTAATATTTTTCCTTCTTTGTTTGTAATAAGACGCTCGGCCAGCGCACCTGTGGGGATCAATACAACGTCGTCTTCCCAATAATGACGCAAGCAAGGACCATGTTGTCAGTCGAAGGGGTAATAGGTTTAGAGGAGACGTCAACCACCAGACAAAACAGTCGACGACGTTTAGCGTTGTCGCGGCGGTCAGACGCACTGTTGTCTCTCTTGCCCAGGTTTACCCTGTGGGAAAACCGGGCAGTTTCAGTTCACAGCGAGCCGTACGAATTGTGTCCTTTGCTCCCCGGCCACTTCCACACTTTTTTAATTCGTTCGCGGGACGGTAGGGGGCGCAGATGGTAGTAGTGGCGGGGTTGGTGGCCGGAGGGGGAGACGGGAGGGGACCACCTCTGAGGGGGAGGGGGGGGTTCAGAGGACAGGTGAGGATCTTTCAACCCTGTGTTCCGACCCCGTACCTCGGACCGGTGGCTGCTCGATGTCGCCGACGCAGAGCCAACTACGAAAGCTGGGCGACCGGCCGTCTGCGTTCCTCCAACGGTTTTTTTGTTTGTCGTCGAGGGTGGGAACATTTTTGGGGGGTGACGGCAGAGGGCTGTCGTTTTCAGTTTTCGTGTTGTAGGGGGTCGCGCTTTGCGGTACTGACAATGGCGAAAAAATCTGCTCTTTGGGGTTATTTGGGGGGTTTGGGGAGGAGGAGAACAGTTCTATTATGAACATTCAGACTCTCAGGAATGAAAGTTACGCGTCTGCCGTATGCCGCTTTCTTGTCTACTTCGAAGCCTAGGTAGGCTGGGGAAGTTGGTGTGCGTTGAATGAGCAGACGGGCGTCCGATCGAATTGAACTCGACTTGCGTGGGGCGAGGACGCGGGCGGGTGACGTCCCCCCCCTCTCCCCCTCGAATAAGGCAATCGTGAGACTGAGAGTTGTCGTCCTTTTACTTTTTCTCGTGTCTGCTTACGGTGCTTTGGTTACGGGGGTTTCCTCCACCTTTAGCGGGTGGAATGAGTGCGAACCTAGCACGAAAAAAAAAAAAAGAGGAAGAACAGAACGGGCAGTCACTTATTGCTCTCCCATCCATCATATACCGGAGGTCAGGTATGCATAAGGACACAAAAACACGTCCGCACATGTGCAACAAAGAAGGGTGTGCATTTTCAGTTGCGGGTGTCACGCACTTTAAATGCGCACTCGTGTGCGCGCATCGCATGGTTTTTATGGCGGGGCTGAGCAACGTGACCGCAGGTTCCCGGAACGGGACGGATGGACACAAGATGGATTCGCATCGATCAAACTTTCGGCTTCTTTCCTCCAACTGTCTTCATTGAACACGACTTTCCTTTTCCGTTTTCTCTCCCCTCCCACTCTTCTATTTTTTCTTTTCTTTTTTAATTATTACAAAGCCATAAAACTACCAGCGTTTTAGTTTTCGTCAGGGAATACACCGTACCCCGTGTTCTTCGTGCTCTGTCAGCTGTGATGATTGACGCCTTCGGCTGCATTTAATATTGAGCTGTCCTATGCTTACAACAGACCGGGAAAAAAAGGCGGATGCTTACAGGATGTTAACATTTAGTGGTGGTTTGTTTTTGAAGCCCTCTCTCGTGATTGGTCGCTTATAGACGGGAGAAGGAGAAATAGAGGGTGTGGCAACAGGGAATTGGTCAAGGTCACCCGTCATGTGTAAGGCTTGTGGAAGCGTGAGCGGAGCGAATTCTGAAGGATGGAGTGTGATAAGGTGCATTTTTATGGCGCTGCTCGCAAGGTTACGTAGCGAAAGCATTGTGGGGAAGTCTATAAAGTGTCGAGATCTTAAGCATTTTTCTGGTCGCCCGCTTGGGAGGAGAGATTGATCGCTGGTCCGTGCTGACCACTCAAAGACGTGATTTATTACCGGGTGTACCCTGATGTCACGTCACTGTCACTTCTTTACCATATCGCTACTGTATGCACGGGTGCGGTTAAGAAACACACACTATTACAGCTACTAATTACTACATGAAGTGTTTTTTTTTATGTTAACCCTGCACTCTGCTGAAATCAGGTGACTGAAAGCTTCAAAATGAATGCCCTGATATGGAGACATGTACAAGTTTAAAAAAGAAGTAATCAAGTTAAGTTACTGGCTATTGGCCTCAAATGTAATTTGAGTAGCGTAGAAATTACTTAAATGAAAGTAATTGAGTAAATTACTAACTATACCGTAGAAAAGTAGTAATTACTTCTGATGTTACTTTTATATGTGTTTATGATAACAAGAAAGTCCATAGGTGATGATCCGTCAACAAGATTCTGCTAGCCAAATATAAAGCGGCTTGTGTTTTCATAGATATGCTTTAATAACTGTAGTTCTGATGCTTGCCTGTTTTGTACTTTTGTTTTTGGTCATGATGTACTGCGGATGTATCATTTACACTTTGAGGTTTAGCTCTGCCTGATCTTGATTTTGCAAACAGTGTGCTTGTTTATAGCGTTGCGTGAGTACATGTAAAAAGTACTTGAGGTGTAGTACAAGGTAAATTAGGATAAATGTACTTTGGTAAAGAAGTGAGTTAACCGGGTGCAGTGTATCGAAGTAAAGTTCTATGCATCCAATGCACTTTCAAAGAAAATACAAGTACTTAATTTTTTTTAACACAATCTTTCATTATGTTCTTTCATCCCCGATACAGTTTTTTTTTCTGGTATACTATCTTTCGAGGTACTCGGATGTGCATCAGTTTTTTTTTCTTCTTTTTTCGAAAATGGGGCAGCAAACATTGGACATAGTCAAGTTGCCAGAGAGTAGTTATACTCTCGCTGACAAACTGTTTAACACAATCAACTTATAAGGCACGTATTTGTATCGGCCATTCCTTCATTCATAGATATGACCAGATGACGTTTCTGAAAAACGATAGCGCGTTTCTACATGACGATACGCCATTTTTGTTTTTTTAAATATGGTGAATGTATTCCGATGTCGTGCAGCCGCACTTTACTCAGAACTAGATTGAAAAACTTAATAAAGCACAAGTACATAGTTCTACGAATGTACTTCAAGTAAAGTTAAAGTTTTCTAGACCTACTCGAGTAGTACTTTAAGTGACCGCGCAATTAATGTGCTTCTCAACACTGCTTGTTTATTATTTTCTTACGTAAAAACGTTGGGGGAATTACTAAGGTCCCTCGAACGACCTTTGAATCTTGGGAGACCTGGGCATATTCTGGACTCTGGAGGAAAGGCTACGCAAAGCGGTCACCGTTGCGTTGCGCTTGTAGCACTGGATCGTTCAAGTACAGTACGAACTACGGAGCACCAGATGAGCTTCAGACCGTGCTTCCTTTTGTTGCCTCCTTTATTAAGGATGCAGTGTGTATACCTCCTGTAGTGGGTGAGAATTTACGTTGAGGAGAAGCGGTTACAAACCCTTACTTCAGATGCGTCAAGTGTACTTAAACTCCAGTGTTCAGCGCTAATTCCGCAGTTACTCGACCTCACTTGCGACTTGTCTGTCCGCTCCCCTTCGCGCCTCGTAGCGGGGTTGTGGCACAGGGGTGCTCCTAAGAAATTTGGGAAGTCTCGGACCGTCCAGATCCCGCCCCTTCCTCCTTCCCAACCCTTTGCCTATGCTATGCTTTTCCCTCTATGGTAATATCAGCCGATCTTCCAACATCTTATCTCTTTTTCTGCAGGAATGTTTGTTGATAAGCAAACCTACCACTAAAGTTCCGGAAGTAATTTGAAATATGAGTTAACGTTACTCGGGAAAAGATAATTAAATTAAACTACTAAATACCGAAACAAAAATGTAATTGAAAGATACTAAACTCACTTCACACAAGTATTCGAGCAGCAACTTGAGTGGAGTATAGTTGAACTACGTACAAGTCTGCGATATGATTCTCTACTGCTCTCCCTGGTTTCAGATATTACGTGTTGGCACTGAGAGAAATGTTTGTATTGATAACTTCCGTGGTTGAGGTCCAAGGTTAAGTGAAGAATTGAACAGTCCGTCGACGACAAATCTCCTCATATTTCAGTGAAACTAGTCAATACTAAACAACGTGTAC
Organism: Ixodes ricinus; assembly: GCA_037355805.1. NCBI lineage: Eukaryota > Metazoa > Arthropoda > Arachnida > Ixodida > Ixodidae > Ixodes > Ixodes ricinus. Next base: position 41,574 of record JAZHYW010029783.1, on the reverse strand, counting down.
CTGTAATAGTAGATGTAGATGACACTATTCCCGAGCACCTGGATTAATGGCAACATTTCACCTATAAAAGTTCTTTGCAATGCTCGTTTTTTTTTTAATGTTATTAAATGGGATGGCATCACGCCTTTAATCTCATACTGGCATATTGGCACATCTGAACTGAAGTTCTCGTGGATTTTATTAGCAATCGTTCAGGGCACTTGAAGTTCAGCTCAGCGTCGTGATGCAAGTCAGAGAGTGAATTGTTATATCGGTATAAATAAATCATTGCCTATTTTGCACCCTAAAACGGGAAGTTTCTTTTTTTTGGTCTGAAACTGATGTAATTTTGCTTGCACAAAACAAGCGGTAGCTGCGGTAGAGGACAGTTTCACAGGAGGGCACGTAAAACCTGACAAGTCAGCCTTCTAAAGATGTGGTATCACCTTGAGTTTGCATATTAGTTTAGTTTGTGGGCATACAACACTCTACACAGCGTTCACTCTGATAGGACTCCTGAATCCGTAAGACTAGAAGGCGATAGCCAGGCTTTCAGCGATGCTATTTTCTCACGTGTCAACATGGCGAAGCTACCTGTTGGCGTTTTGTTATCAAAGCGTCGATTGCACCGGAGCACTTCGCCTAATGGACACAGAAGGCCTCCATCCTCTTTGTGATTTCTTCACCTCTCGAGCTATCCTAGAATCTATGGGAGTATTTACTCGATCCTGCTGACACACTCCGCAGCATACACCAATGAAACCGTACATCATATAGCTAGGCCCAGGGTATTGTAACGTTAATAAAATTACTAACTGACGGTTATCAGTTCTTTTATAAATGCAGTTTAGCTTTTCCAAACCTTCATCTTCTGTACCCAGGCACGTAGCAAGGGGGGGGTAGGGGCCCGACCCCGCCCCCGCCCCCCCCCACCCCCCGATATATTCCATTTTGCTGGGACACCCTCTCCCCTCCCCCTCATACAGCATTTTGTCATGGGCTCCCCCCCCCCCCCCGAAACAAAATCCTGGCTACGTGCCTCGACTGTATACCATGTGTCGACAATCAACAGGTGTTTTTTTCACCGCTTATTACTCCTCGGACAGTATAGACAAGACTGATCAATCCGTAAGCAGACGCTTTGAAAATTGCTGCACATTTAGCTTGACGGCGTTTCGAATAAACGCTGACATTTCGAATTGAAGCACTCAGAGGGAAATAAAATTGACTCGCGATGAGCCATTTCTTTACAACATTGGGGTAGTATAACATAACTGCCTTAACAAGCCAACACTATTTGCCACATTTAATTTTGCCTATATCACAACAACGGTTGGGCTCTGTACTCCTAGGTGACGCAAGTGTCTTTAAACGCAGCGTCCACGGGCGCAGCTTTAGTGGTCTGCTGCTGCTGCACCAGGTCACTCTGTTGAAGCCAGATTCCTCTTCCAAGAATCATCAGATGTATTAGAATGAGAAATAAACGTCAGTGCACTTAGTGCAGGCAAGGTTAAGTCGACCGGACGCGAGGATCGCCGGAGAACTGTGCTTGACCGAGTCACTTCGCAAAGCGTTCCAGAGGATCCTGTCCCTCTTGGAATGCTAGAGCGAGATTCGTTACCGAAAAAAAGTAACGAAATAGCGTTACTCGCTAGGTTTGGCAAAAAAGTAACACGCTATTGAGCTGCAAGTTGCCATTTTTTTACAAACGTAACGATATACCGCCGCCGTTACTTTTCAAATATAACGAACGTTACTTTCGCGTTACTTTTACGTTACTTTTGTGTTCAAGTGCATATGTTTGGAAGAGATGTGCGATAAGCCTCCTGAACAAGCTTCGATAAAGATAGACAATTACTGTGAGTGGTTTCATAGTGCTTTGATGCGCGAAGCAGCTTAATTCTCGAGCACGCAGAGTAGGCATTGAAACTGTAAATTATCTGATTCCGTCTCCTTGAGTTAGATTCTATTTCATTTAGTCCTGGCCATGGCGACGGAGTTTCGTTGTTCTAGTGTCCATCTCGTACGCTAGAACGAGGCCGGAGATGATAGTCAATCGGCTTTTTATAAACTACAGCATGCGAACGGGGACTGCATGGAACACAACGAGCCAACCAACACCCCTCTATCTTTACGTCTACTTTAGTAACAGTCCGGCTTCATACTATTACCAGAGACTGGATCTACTTCACTATGTGGAACAGGACACCGGTTACCAGCACGGATTGGTTATAATCAGCACAAGTTTCCTCTTACCAGCAGTAACTCTTAGTTTTTTCAAGCGAAAAAAAAAAGGTTTCTGTGTTTGTAAATTTTTTTAGGTTTAATTTTTTTTTTATTATGACCATAGGAGTTAAAGAATAATCAAGCAAAGATTCTTTCTGTGCGTAAAAGTGGGTCAGGAACTTTCAGGCGTGGGGGTGAGAGCGGGGGTGAAAATTCCACAAAGGGTGTTTCTTTTTTTTCTTTTTTTTTGTAACTTGATAAACAAGCAAATCGCTTCGCCACTGTTGAAAACGAATGTCTATCTCTCCCTCCCCCTCCCCCCCCCCGCACTGTCCACCTCGCCGTACAAAGCAGAGGGGGAGAGAGGAGGGAGGGGATAGGACGCTTTAACGCAGTTGTTCGTTCAAGCACTTGTGAATAGTAACACTATGGAAAAAAAAAAAAAAAGGAAGGACGAACGGAAGTAGCTGGCAGCCGAAGGTTTTTTTTCGCCTTCGAGAAGAGAGTTTTTTTTTATGTTTACTGTGACGGATGTTGGTTCCGTGCAGCGATAATTTATGCAGGATTATGCAGATGGATGGGTGAATAGATGGACTGATAAGTGGAAAACCTACCGTTTTAGGAAATCGAAGGTTCAGAAGTCTTAGCTGCAAGATACGGCATTGCCTGGGCATTGCGTGCTCGAGCGCAAGTAATTGCCCCTCGAGCAGAGAAGCTAGATCCTCCAATAAGCTTAGTGACCTAAATTTAGTTCCCCTAACGTCTCCAGTTTTATGCACAAGATTGCTCTTCTAAACGTTAGATCAGGCGTCGTGACCTTTTCCCAAATGCCTAATGTATTTCACCAGTTTTGGTCAAAAGTAACGAGTAACGAGTAACGTAATTTGATAGCCGATACCGTAAAAAGTAACGAAAATACTTTACTCGTTAGTCATTCAGAATAGTAACGAGTACGTTACTGCGTTAGCGAAAATGTAACGCGTTACCAGTAACGTCGTTACTAGTAACGCGTTACCTCCAACACTGCTTGAAGCCCTATATCAAGGTCACCTGCGAAACTATACGTTCGTGGCATCTCCACCTCGCATTGGGGTACTGTTCCCAGTAGCGTTTGCACACCTTTTAAACAGATCGTTCAGACTGCGGCACTTCTACCGCGACTCGAGAAGTAAAGAGATAAAGGGCACCGACTCTAATGGGTTCCCGGCCAGTTCGGCTCGCCTCTTTCAGGAGCCCTTGTTGGCCAGTCTCGAGAGTCCTCCTCCACATTCCCAAGACGATCTTATCGACGCGACTAACGGCACCATAGGCGCCAACGAAAAAGCAGCGCCGCTTTCCTTTTGTCGAAGACGTCCCGAGATACGGTCGTTCTGGACTAGGCGGGAACGAAGCGTCGACGTTCTGAGATCTGCTCGAGACCACCGTCATCTTTGATGGTGAATGCTGCCCAGGTAGCACATGGAGGTGAGCCCAAGTGGGCCCCACGTGTGCAAAGCGGGTGTAGGACAAAATGGTCCCGGTCAGAATGGTCCCGGTCAAAATGGTCCTGGAGAACTTGGTCCCGGACAAAATGGTCCCGGACAAATAGGTCCCAAATACCAACCCGGACAAAATGGTCCCAGGAGAATTTATCAATACTTTGAGCGCTCTTAATAGGACAAAATGGTTTGGTAATTTTATTTTGACACACGTTCAAGGATAATATCACATTTTCATTATAATCATTTGAAACAAATTTTAAATTCATTCGATCTATACCATGTAGCTCTATTTCTTAAAGGTTCTTGATTTCCACTGATATATTCCACGTGTGTAATCGATATATTTCTATCACCAGAACCTGTTTTCAAATTAGCGCTATCGAGCTTCAAAACGATATTCGGAATGAAAATCATTATCAAACACGTACTACAGGTTCTTGACGTGGTTCTTCGAAATGAACCTGTCGTATCACCGCGTTCTATTTTTCAGAAACAGCATCCCTCTGTCTGGACATTGTATATTAAACAAATAAAAAACTGATTACGCAACTATGACCGTATTCATTACATGACCACTTAAGAGACAAGACGTCGACGCTGCTGAAGCGAAGGTCTAATACGAAAATGTATTCATATGACCCACACCCCTCAAAAGCTGTTCAAGGGACGGAGCTCCTCGCACGTACTGTGTGCACAGAGTTACAAGCCGCTGCTAATATCCATCAAGAGTAGAACATACAAAAACCTGCAAACAGCAAATAAACAATGCCACGCTGGGACCATTTTGTCCGGGTTGGCAGTTGGGACCATTCTGTCCGGGACCATTTTGTCCGGGACCATTTTGTCCGGGGCCATTTTGACCGGGACCATTTTGACCGGATCCCATGCAAAGCGGGCTAGGGCAGCCCCTCCAATACCCCCTGGGTCCTCACGTCGGTTGGCGTGGGTAAACTCATTTTTGTAGCCCATGCAATATCCCGTGGATCCCACTGGCTATGCGGTGGCGCAATTAGCACCGAGGTGGGTTCCACGGGGGCATATGCCCAGTTTGGGCTGCCTATGAAATGCCACCGTGGGTCCACCTCAGCTGCACGGGGGCAAGGTCAGCATAGATATGGGCTCCAACGGGGTAAAGCATGAGCATGCCCAACTTTGACTACCTGCGCAACTCCCATAATGGCCCTTTCCGCTGATATTGAAAGTATTTACTGCAAGTTCTGTAAAATACACTACAAGAGAGCGGCTTCATTTGATACCAAATCACCGATGATTGTAATTTTAAGCGTGAGAGAAAAATTTTAGGCTTGCAACACATTATTACTAGCTTACTGCTCAGCGCGTGTGTTGAGATGGCTGCTTCACGTGGGTAAAATGTTTCAACGCAGAGTATTAAATTTGTGGAGATTCAAACATGCTCGTGTATCTTCTAAAACTCGGTGTCTGTTGCCGGCTCGTTGCGTATGCATCCCGGTTACCGGTCGAAAACGATTTGAGATGAATATGTGCGCCATCTTCTGTTCCCATTTCGTAAACTTGGAATGCCCAATTTTGTATGGTATTGCTCAAGAAGTTTTACATAATCTATCAAAATGGTAACACTTCTTACAGTAGGTACACGGGGAAAGTGAGGCATGCTCAATTTGGGATGCACTGCAATGCCCCAAACGGTAGGACAGTGATGAAATACCCCCGAACGTGATAAACTTCCCGGGGGTACGTCATGTGGGCTGCCCACGTCGGCCCCCTGTGGGCCCCGCGGGGCGGCCCATTTGTGCTATCCAAGTAGGACCCCTTCTGCCTGACTTGCCAAAATCGACGTGGGACTCACGTGGGATGGCCAAGAGAAGCCCACGCCGTCCCTCCTTTCAGAGCTCACTTTGTGCCACTTGGAGTGCCGTCGTCCACACAAAGATACTCAAGACAAAACCAACAAATAACGAACGTCGTCGTCAACACTGTAGCTCAAGCGGATGACAATATCACGACACCTTCCGTGCGTGAGTGTGTAGTTATTCTGTGCCTCCTGGTCCATGTACTGCGTGTCGGGGAAGCTGGAACATTGCAGCGAAAGCAAGCTTTGATGAATTAGATACGGCTCTTATCTAACGTAATTTATTGACTGCCCCTCAAAACATTAGGTACGAAGTTCAACGAGAGTGCATTGAAGAACAACTAAAGGAAAGTGAGCCTCCTGAACTTCTCAAGGATGCCATTATTCTAAATCTTCTAGAAGGTTACTGCGAGCACGATTGAATGACTGATCTTCTTAATTGCACATCGAGTAGAGCCAAGGCATAAAAACGATTTTCGCGCACTGATAAGTTGGCAGAATTTAGAAAACAAAAAATTGGCGAAGGGCCCTAGTTTGTGCGATTCCTCGCCTATAGCAACTGCTTTGAATAATTAAAGAAAACGTAACCGAGAGTAGGAACTCGCAGGTCACAAAACTTTTGCAAGAGCTTATCATTTAGGAAGTCAGACGGGGGATATACGAGAAATAGTGTGCCGACACCCATGAACTTACTGGAAGTCATCGAAAACTAACTTAGTATAAAAAATATAAACAAAAAGTACAAAAGAAAAGCAGACAATCGTACTGTGAAGTTTGTCTGCCATAGTATTCTGTTTTATTTTATCCAGTGCAGTACGACTGCGCTAGGCATGTCTTTAACCGTGTGCACTGTCAATCATATAGCGGTACACAACAATTCTACGGCAAACAATATTTTTTCAAGTCGAAGCGGGCGGAGTTGGAGATTGATCCCAAGAACCCTGGGCTCTACGGCGCTGGCTTTCACTGCACATGCACCGAGCTACGGTGCTTCAACACTCAAGCAACGTTTCACGTCGTGTCAGCAAACAGCAAAGACCAATGTGGAGTTGCTAAATGTCATATGATCTCGCCTTTTGACGTCTCAAGACTATCGACAACACCCGGCAGACGACGACACTACAAAGAAAGCATAATTTACCAACATCCCTTTTTTTTTCTGTCGCGTCTAGCTTGCTTGTATGCGCGGACAAAAAACTCTCCCTACTTTCCTAGGGCTTGGAATTTCTTCACTATCTTTTGTGGCGCACTTCAGCAAAATATTTCCACAAGAATGACACATATAGCCAGAAGCCACGTCTCATCAGGAAGGACTCCTTCTGAATGGGCTTTGTTATGCTATGACACAAGTACAGGAAGAAACCGCCCCAGCACGGGGGAGAGGAAGGGGGAGGGTACTTTTTTTATGCGTTATTATTACCATTTTTAGCATTCATGTTTAGTAGAAAGAGAAACAAAAAAACAAAAAAGCCACCCAACATTTACTTTCAGATGCAGAACCGTGCCCTACGTTCCCAGAGAGTGGAACAACAAAGGGATCGCTTTCCTTACCTTCGTTTTTCTTTCCTCACAGTTTATTGTACCGCTTTTAACTATTCAAACTATTACGATAGCGCGCTACGGGTTCGCGGAAGTTACCTAACCACCCACCTGCGTGACGTTAAAACCGTTGTTAGCTTTTGGCGAGGCACATTTTTATTGTTTTGATTTATGTTTGTTTGGTGCTCAAATAGGGCGTATATTCTTTTTACAAATATTCGGGTCTTCTCTTGGAGGATTTGAAGGGAGGTCCGGATGTCAGTTTCTTTTTAGCTTCCGTGTTACGGGGAAGTGTTAAGTAAACTTCCGTATCCCCCTCCCCCAAATCGATCGGAAGGTCATGTCCTTGGTCCGAGGTTCGAACCCGAGTCTGAGAAAATTTTTGATTCAAGGGCGATCGCGTCTTCGCTTTCGTCTTCTGCTTCCTGGTGCGGCTGTAGAAAAGTACAACCGCAGACCCTTGAACCGCGGTTTCGTAAACACCGGGGTATACTTTTTACTTCTACAGATACTTTTTACTTCTACACGTCGTTAGCGGTTTTTTTTTTTTCTTTTAATCCGTGGACAGATGAATATGTATCGTTCGTGACAGTGAAGATTAAGAAAGAGAGAGAGAGAGAAGGGGGGATGAAGAAATACGATCTTTAGGCTCCCGGCGGAAAGAGGAAGTTAGAGCAAGAGGAAGTTAAGAAAGTGCAAGGCCCAAATGTTCAGAATGAGGAAGAACGGAGGAGAAAGGAAACAGACCTTGCTCTTGGACTTCCTTGAATTCAACTTGCTACCGATTCGATTTTTTTTTTTTAGTTTACGTTTTTTACAGCCCGATTCAGCGTTGGTTACACTGGCACTCGGCTTTCTTTGCATGATTAGATGCCAGATATTGGAAGGGTTTATGCTCGCCCTGCGGATTGAGGAAGCCAACGCAAAATAAGGATACTTCCGTACCGGATTCAGTCAAGGCTTTCTTTTTGTTGCGGAAGAAGCCCAGGGTCGTGTGACCTTTTTTTTTTTTTAAACTTCGATTTGAACTTGAAGGTATCGTACCTTGGTTTTGATTTGTAGGTTAGGTATGTATGTTACGCGTTGTGCAGAAACGTTTGGGGATGATATCACATCGGATGCAATCGAGTGAGGATGGCCTTGATCGCTGCGTAATACGCGAAGCTTACGTTGAACCACACACGTTTCCCATGCTTTCAATGGAGCCGTGTTTCCTGCGATTCTAGGAAGTAGTCCTCTACAAGCCTTGGCACGGTCGCCTAAGCTTCCTGAATTCCGACGATTCTATGCTGAAGGTGCGTTTCGTGACGCACGCCCACTACTTTTTTTCTTTAAAATAAAGAAAGATAATTTTTTCTTTTTTATTATGATTGGTCGGGGGCTAGTGAATAGTTTTCGGAGGCGGTTCATTGTGGGATTTTGCCGTAAACGTACCATACAAATGTTTTTTTTTTCAAACGTTTTTTTTTTTTAAAGGATTTCAGTGACTTCGTTTGTGCAGGTATATATTGTATTTGGATCATACTTTGCTGAGTCGACGAGGCGGTATATTTTGCTGAGGGTGTTGGCGTGGCAGTTGTATTCTAGTAAACTTCTTTTGGTTTTGTTCTTTGTGACATCTTCTTTTTATCCGAGGGTAATTTATATGTATTTTTTTTATTTTGTGGATGCGTTAGGACTGTCTGGAAAGCGAGACCAATTACTACTTCCGTACCATAGAATCATAAAACGTGCCCTCAGCTTCATTGAAATGCAAAATATCTTGCCCAAAGTTTGGAATGCTTGCCCCCCCCCCCCCCCTGTTTCTATTCTGTCACCTTACCAACTGAATGTCTTTTGAATCGTCGACGCTCAAAATAAAGAGTGCTTTTCAAGCATGCTTCTATGTTCAGGAAAGCTGTGTTCTGAGATTTGTGTTCGTCCTTTGTCCCACATGCTCTCCTTTTCCAGAGATTTGTATCGTCAATCTTGTCCAGCATGCTTGCACCTTTTCATTAATTGCATTATCATCTTAACCTTTAAAATGCAGGCCGCTGATAAAGCCCGTCTACTTCCCTGACGTAGTGTTGGAGGTAACGCGTTACTAGTAACGACGTTACTGGTAACGCGTTACATTTTTCGCTAACGCAGTAACGTACTCGTTAGTATTCTGAATGACTAACGAGTAAAGTATTTTTGTTACTTTTTTACGGTATCAGCTGTCAAATTACGTTACTCGTTACTCGTTACTTTTGACCAAAACTGGTGAAATACATTAGCTGCTCTACTCGCGGGGGGGGGGGGGAACTACTCGCGCTCGAGCACACAATGCCCAGGCAATGCCGTATCTTGCTGCTAAGACTTCTGAACCTTCGATTTCCTAAAACGGTGGGTTTTCCACTTATGAGTCCATCTATTCACCCATCCATCTCAAAATCCTGCACAAGCTTATCACTGCACGGAACCAGCATAAGTCACAGTAAACATAAAAAAGAACCTTTCTGACCAAAGGAGACATCCGTTAAAAGGCGACACTATCTCTCTTCTCGAAGGCGAAAAAAACTTTCGGCTACCAGCTAAATCGGTTCGTCCTTCTTTCTTTTTCTTTTTTTTTATAGTGTTAACACCCACAAGGCTTAAACGAACGACTGCGTCACAGCTCCCTCCCCACCCTTTCCTCCTCTTCCCCCTCTACTTTGTGCAGCAGAAATGAACAGCAGGAGGGAAGGGGGAGGAGAGAGAGAGAGAGACATCCGTTTACAACAGTGGACAACTAGTGGCGAAGCGATTTGCTCGTTTCTCTAGTTACAAAAAAAAGAAACACCCTTTGTGGAATTTTTTACTCTCGCTCTCCCCCCTCGCTGCCTGAAAGTTCCTGACCCACTTTTGTACACAAAAGAATCTTTCGCTTGATTAGTCTTTAATTCCCTAAGGTCATAATAAAAAAAAAAGAAAAAAGTTTTAAATCTGGAAAGAAAACTTGCAAACACCAAACCTTTTTTTTTTCCGCAGAAAAACAAGAGTTACTGTTGGTAAGAGGCAGCAAGTGATGATAACCAGTGTGCTGGTAACCGGTGTCCTGTTCCACATAGTGAAGTAAATCAGTCTGTGGTAATAGTATGAACCGACTGTTACTAAAACCGGCGTAAAGATGAGGGTGTTGGTTGGCTGGTCGTGTTCCAGCAGTCCCCGTTCGCATGCTGTAGTTCATAAAAGCCGATTGATCTACCATCTCCGACTCATTCTATGTGTGAGATGGACATGAATAACGAAACTCTGTCGCCATGGCCAGGCCTGAATGAAATGTATCAACTAAAGGAGACGGACTCAGTCAATTTACAGTTTCAATGCCTACTCTGCATGCCGAAAATTAAGCTGCTTCGCGCATCAAAACACTCTGATACCACTCTGTAAATGTCTATCTTTATCGGAGCTTGTTAAGGAGGCTTATCATATCATGCTTATCATACATCTCTGCCGAACATATGTACTCGAACACAAAAGTAACGTAAAACTAACGTTAATGTAACGTTCGTTATTTTGAAAAGTAACGGTAACGGTATATCGTTACGTTTGTAAAAAAGTAACGTAGCTCAATAACGCGTTATTTTTTTACCAAACTAACGAGTAACGCTATTTCGTTACTTTTTTTTTGGTAACGGGCAATAACACTGCGTGTAACTCCTGGTTAACTCAGTTGGTAGAGCACTCCACTGGAAATGGAGAGGTCCCATGGTTCGACACCAGGACCAGGCGGATTTTTTCGGTCGCGCACCAGTCACCTAGCTGTGTTTGAAGTTTGTGTTTGTCCTTCGTCCCTCTTGTTCCCCTTTTCCACGAATTTTATCAACTTTTTTAAACGGTTTGCTTATATTAGCCGAAGCATTCTGGAATATTAGTTCAAAATCTAGTACTAGTGATTTGCATGCTGGGCACTATGGTCTCATTTGAGAGGGCACGAAACCTTGGTTTAAATTGGCAGGGACCTCTCAGGTTTCCAGACGAGGGAAGTTGGTCAGACTTCCTCGTGCGTGTCGAGTTTTTCTGCTGGTTGCGTTTGGCTTGGTTATCGTCTGGCGCGTGAAGGTCGTCCTTTGTTGTGTGTTCCAGCCTACTGCGGAACTGCGCGACGCGTAATCGTTAAGGACACGTGGTTATGGAAACAGACGCTGTCCATCTGTTTTGATGTCGCAACGGGACGCCAACTATAAAGTCCGCTTGTTTTCGAGGGAACAGCTGGTAATGGTCTGGCACGTTAAGAAGGGTAACTAATCTTCCTGGGAGTGAGTCATAGGTTAGTCTGAGCCAAGGTTGCTAGTTAAGCAGCTGGCAGACCGCGACTTTCTCTGAAAACAAGTTGCCGGAAACTCTGCTCCCGATCTTGGGTTCCGTTTTGTTGGTCCGTAACGTTAAACAACCAATTATAGTCATGCGCTATATGTGCACATCATAGTTTTACTTTTTCCGCTGATTATATAAAAAAATAATGTTGAGTGCCGAGTGAGTGGTAGTACCTCCTTTGTGTCTTGTTTATTCACTACATAATCCTATAGAGATACATAAACCATTTTCTACAGCTTTGTTATTTGTTACGCTCATCATAAATAGACAGCAGTGTGAAATCAATGACATCATTGTAATCGATTTTTACACATCAAAGAAAGATAAATAGTTTTTTAACCGTTAAAACATGCAGCGTTTTAAGAGCTATATACCTGGATCAAAAAATGTCGGCAACGAGTTGAATCTACAAAATCAGATAAAGTTTACATGGTTTACCAAGCTCGTTATTACGATCACGTTGGCAGACACCATCTGTCCGTCAAAAGAGACATCGACCCGATACAGAGGCCCAGGACACGTATTCAGGGAGAGGCCCATGGGGCCCGGGCCCCCCCCCCCCCCCGAAATCTTACATTTTGCTGGGACCTCCTCTCCCCCCTCCCCCTCATACAGCATTTTGTCATGGGCGGCCCCCCCCCCCCCCCCGAAACAAAATCCTGGCTACGTGCCTGCAGAGGCCCATATAGAAAGGCACATATACTGCGAGTCATGAGCGGCGTTAACGAGTGTCCAACAGCTTGCGTGCATGCTCAGCATTTCATCTAACAAACAGAAGTTCGTTACAATGAGAACATTTTTGAAAGTTTCAAACGACCTGCTTCTTGAAGTTTCCAAATATTCGTTTTCTTTCACATATTTATGCAAGGTAAAGACAGCCCGTCAGCCCCCCAGAAAACACCCGCATCGTTCAGAAATTATACACTTCCCACGTGAGGAGCAGGAAGTGAACAAAATTAAGCCTTCGTGTCACCGCTGGTGGGCTTCACCGTGCGTGTCTGCCTGCGACGCTGATGCCGTCATCTGCGCAGAGTGAAAGCACGAGGAACGCCTGCTGCCTTCTTTCGCAGGCCTCCGGTGTACACTTTCTTCCGGGACACGCCGTCGTCGACGGCGACCAGATTCCGCGTTCCTATTTGCGTCGTCGACGTCGAGGGACTTTCTCACGGAACCTCGGGCAGCGCTCTGGGACGAAAACCGCCACATCTGCCGGCGCGTGCGGGTACGGCCCCAGGGTCCGCAGGGACGACGGGAGGAGATGTCGTCTCTCGTGCGGAACGGGAACTCGCGGACTGTCGCACGTGCAGTCAGCCGAGTTGGCGTCACCTGCTCCTGCATGTGTGAGCGGATTGAAGTGCAGGCTGCACGCCTGGCGGTATAGGGCAGACCCTTTCATGGCGCGTGTCTGGAGTGTAATTGATTTCTGTTTTTAGGTTTTAACGTCTGAAGGTTTTTTTTTTATTTTATACACGCTTCCGCTAGCTCTCACCAATCGTACATGGTGTACTCCTTTTCATAACTTATTAGCCAAACAAAAAGCAAAAAAAAAGAAACGTGAGGCACTGGGTTGTGGACACATTCGCGGCGACTTATATTTTGGTAGAAACGAGTCGCGTAAATCAAAGAGATCGCGACTCTTTCGCAGCCCAGTAGCCAAAGATGGCAGCGCAGAAGGTGACGATTGAAATGGTCTATAGAGAATAACTCAGTGCACGAAAAAATGTGAATCTGCCCACAGGACCGGGATTTGCAATAGCATGCGCAGGAAGCTTTTATTTCCTTAAAGGGTGCTCCGCTCAATTCCGAAGATTTCGGGATAATGAGTGATTTCGAATCAAAAAGCCCTACTAAAAGACACTACGTCGTTTGCTTCGCGAAAAATGCGGTATATATTTTTAAATCTAATTTTAAACACGAGCGGAAATCGGAACCGAAACTTCGGCGCCGTCCGGCAACATTGGCCTCGGGCCGCCAAGTACATGGCCATCACGTGGTACGAGATGTCACGTGATCCTCGGCCCAACGACGGGCAGGTTGGGGACGGGCGTGTGGCAGGCGCGAGTGTCGACTGCTCTGCACCGCACTCTTTGCCACGTTTTGGTGTCTACGGCATTCGAGGACGTCTGCACAACTGCGGCATGAGTCTTCACACGTGGTGTCCATAGTGTGGACGAAACTTCGAAAGACAATAATCACAAACGGTGAGACGACGACAGTGGTTGTGACACGAAAGACAGCGGTAACGGCGGGACCACGGCGGGCGGCCGGTCTGCTCCCAAGAAGCGAACAGCGCAGGCGCGTACGCCAATCACGTGGACACCGCTGAGCGCAGAGGCAACGTTGCTGACGTCATGCGCTACGCTCGATCGGAGAAGTAAAAACAAGCAAAAGGGAGCCATGAAGATGACGTTTAGCTCGGTGTTAGGCTCCGCCCATGCGTAGCCGATTTCGGCAACTTGGCGAGTTGCAAAGTTTGCCGGACCGTTTAAGAAACATTTAGACAGAACTGCGTCGTAATATTTGGCGTGTGATCTTCCTAGGCGATACTGAAGAGGACTGCATTGTTTTTCAAAACCAAAAATGAAGCGGAGTTGCCCTTTAAAGAGCGAAGCGCCTACGTATGAGCAGTATCCCCAGCCGGAGCCACCACTTTGCCGTGACGTCAGAAACATGTGTTAGTGTTTGCACATATTTGAAAACCGAGCGAACTACATAATTTAAAAATTGCCGAATTACCAATCACTCTTTCTTTTTTAGCACAGTGTGATGCGAACTTCTTCGAATGGAGCTCGACGGAACCCCTCGCTTGTCTCCAAACCAGGCACGTATCCAGGGGGGGGGGGGCGAGGCAGGGTTAGGCCTCCCCCCCCCGAAAATCTTCCATTTTGCTGGGACCTCCTCTCCCCCTCCCCTCATACAGCATTTTGTCATGGGCGGACCCCCCCCCCCCCCTCCCGAAACAAAATCCTGGCTACGTGCCTGCTCCAAACGCATAAATGTCCACTAAGGATTATATCTCTTTCGATGTATGCATGTTTGCCATTACTAGGAGTAAAATCAGCTACACACTAAAAACAAAACAAACAAAAAAGCTCACGCAGGTAAAAGGTCAGCCTAAGGCGCATTGACCTCCATGGAGCGAACGCACCCCATTCAATCGCGAGCCCATCAGTCACAATCACTGACCATGTCGATGGCGGATATGATTCTTCTTTTTTATGCTACCCTTCATCAACATTTAAAAGGCGAGACAATTGAAGTAATAATGCAAACATAAAACTCGAGACAAAAAAAAAAAATCACGCGGAGATTTGTTTAATCGGCAGAAGCGTGTTCTCAGGAAAGTAAACTTTTTGTAGTCGTTAAGAAAAAAGGGGAACTGACTCGCATTCTGTCATATCGCACAAAGGGTTCGCGAACCTTATGCGTTACGGGTCACGGAGCTTTACATTCAGGAAATTCAGATTTGCATACGGATCAAAACTGGTTCGTGACGATGGAATCAGTAGTTACTTTATAAAAGGTCGGCGCAATGACACTGAAAACAAACAAACAAAAAAAAATCAAGGAAAATCTCGGCCGTTTTGTCTTTTTGTTCTAGGTTCTCCTCCTGAAACGCCTTGGGCCTTATTTCCTCTCCGTGGATCAATCTTAACGGCACGTCAGTCCTCTTCCGACT
Source organism: Ixodes ricinus (assembly GCA_037355805.1). Classification (NCBI taxonomy): domain Eukaryota; kingdom Metazoa; phylum Arthropoda; class Arachnida; order Ixodida; family Ixodidae; genus Ixodes; species Ixodes ricinus. The sequence continues at coordinate 26,519 of JAZHYW010029783.1, read as the reverse complement.
CCGTCATCTCGGCTCTTTGTGGCAGAGCTCCAAGTTCACGAGCGTTTGATCGTGCACCAGAGGGGACGAGGCCTAATCCGGGTCGCCAAGTTGATGGATCATCTCTTTGAGGGACCATCCCTAGAGCTCCCAGCTGGGATTAGCACTGGGAAATCACTTCACGGTTTCAGGCTGCATCATATATAAGGGGTTCCTTTGTATCATCAGCGCTACTTGCTGTACTTAGTTGCCTGAACTGGTAAATTCCTTATATCTATTGGGTACTTCTTAATGTTCGAGCCCAATTGTGAAATGCCGGCTTCCGTCTGACTGCTAAGACATAGCGGAATAGCTATGTCTTAGCTATCCCTCTGCTTTTCGTACCTGTTTCCTTAGATTACATTTTCTTAAACGTATTTAGCTTGAACCATGGCAACGTTAGTAGCTCATGTTCTATCATGTCATGACAGATTACACTGTTACCTTGTCATCTGGTTCAATTAGATTGACGACGATAGCCTTTGGAACACATGTACTGTCCGCTGAGGTTAAACACAGTTAGTTACCGGGCAACGGAAATTTCGAAAATATGTTCATATTATATTTTGTCTTTGATCGCGAGAGGGGTAGATTCTGATGTAATATTAAACGGAGTTGATATTGTAAGTGAACTTGCGATAATAGTTAGAACCGAAGAGTTCAGAGGAGAAGGAGTACGTTTGTTTTGCTGGGCGAAAATGGTCTTTCTTAAAAAATGAGATTGTGTTGGGTGTATTGTCACAAACTGTGGAAGCGGGGACTTAATGGGTCTAATGTAAATTTGCCTTATTAAGCTGCTGCCTTTTGTGTCCCGCCGCTTTGCCAGTGAGATGTAACAGAAACTGCTTTAGTTGGTTTCCGCTGCGTATGCTAGGGAGCCCGACGTTTTGAAGGTAATCCGGGTCGGGTCGTTCGTCATTTTTGTCTGGAGATTTTGAAATCGACTGTGCAATACCTATAACGAGATGCTATAGTATTGCTTCATTAAGGCTCAATGTGAGTTAGTTCAATTAAGCTATCTAGCAATCATTCTTTAATATATCGATACAAGCTCACCAGTATAAGATACACGAGCCGTATGATTAATATCAGGAACAAGAGGAATAATAAGGGAGGCTTACTGCTTCCCAAACATCTTAATAAGACTATGTAGTAGACAATGTTTCGTGAGCTAGAGGTTCTTATAAGGCATGATAACTGAAAAATTACAGAGTGATAAATCCAGAGATGGAGCCGCATGATTCCCCGCCATCGAAACGTGAGTGAAGTTATTTTGAGTGGAAGGCGCGATGCTAGTTGTGTCTTTATCTGCTACGAGTAGAATGAACCGCAATAAGACAAGTTTGAATAAAGAAAAATGTAATTCTGAAAACTTCAGCTCTACTACATCCGATAACGCTGAAAGCACCATTTATTCTTGCTGAGATGAATTCAGAATGCTTCATTTTACCGGTATATACGTCCAATGTATTGCATGATAAATGCGACCATTACACCGTGGCTACTAAGGAAGACACACATTGCGAAGCATTCACAAAAGCTATGCTTTGTACACGGCTAAAAGCGGATTTTATGTCCGTTCTTATCGCAAACTTTTTCAGGTGCATAAGGAACGATCGAGATCTATGTCATTGAAGGACTAAGCGTTGAAGATACCGTCACGTTTCACTTTCAGGGCTCAGTCTCCCAGCATTTAGAAGCAATAAGTATCGCAACCATGACTCCAGCGTTCCAATAGCACTGACAAAGTACAAATGCGCCTACAGCGACGGCTGGAATGAAACCCCGGCTCTCAAAGTGAAAGGAAAACGCGTATCCTTTTATTCATGCAACTTGCGCTTAGGTTTGATGAATTCGTTGCAACCTCTAGCGAGGAATGCAGAAAATGTGCTGCACATACGTTTAAGTATACTTGGTGGCTCTAAGGCCATGGCCCTGCTAAGTGTCTTAGGCTTCATAGACGTGGGAATGAAACCGCGGTTCTCGACGCTGGGCCAACGAGAGGAAAGCGGCGCGCTTTCCCAGCCTTGCCGGACGCAGATTGTCCTCACATGTGATTGCACACCCTCTGGGAAGCACATGTCTCTGCGGAAGGCTTCAATGGTTGCGCCACGCAACTGTATCTTGTCCTCTCTTTTCTCGCGGTTTCCTTTTCCTTATCCGCCTGTGTGTGCGTACGTGTGTGTTGTGTACGTTTTCCACGGGACGAAAGTGCACGTTGTGCTTCCTGCCGTTAAGTTTTACGCCGCGCGTATTAAACGGAAAGTATCTACTCGCTGCACAGGCATCAAAATCATCACATCTCTTCATGCCACCACGCTAATGACGGCGACTTTGGTTCGCCTGTATGGAGTGCAGTAGAATGTTAAAGAACACGTAAAGATTTATTGTTGTCACTTAACAAAGACCAATGTGTGTTTCATCAGTTGCACGCGGGATATCAAGTCAGTACTCCCCTTCCCTTGGAGTACGGCTCAGCATGTCCGCATCAACCTTAGGAATCGCAGAGCTTATCGGAGCACAAAGGTGCTGCAAGGTGGTTAACCAAACGTAAGGCGTTCCTTAACATTTTACTGAATTTCCACACCTTTGTACCTTTGTTCCCCAAAATATTAATTTTAAAGTTGTAAATACATTTTTGGGACACCGCCTATGTCCTTCAGCACAAATCTAAAAAAGAACGCACACACACTTTAAGGAGTGCCCGTCGTTTTGCCCACCCGTCCGTATAGGGTCTCACATAAAGAATCAACAACAAAAAAAGAAAGCAAAAGAAAATATAAGCAAAAACACGCCCTCAGCTCATTGAATGTGCTACATCAGTGGTTCATGAAATCCCAATGACATGCGTAAGGTGTGCGTGAGGACGTGGAAGTGTTTTCAATGATAGGGCGCGCAGGCATGCATGTCTATCCAGGGACGCGCTTCGGCGACAGATGCCCACGTTCTCCTCATCCGCAAAGAGCTTTCAAATACCAAATTTCGTTTCACCCTAAGTTCCCAAGCAGCCGACGCTACAAGCTGGTACGACCAATCAGGAGACATCAAAGGAGCACCATCAATCATATTTCTGTACGTGTTCTATCATCGCTGATCAGTCATAAGAAAAAGGCCTAGCGCATAGCAGGGGCGAGGGGAGACCAGCTGCGTAAGTGCACCTGCTGCACCTATCTCATAAAGGTTCGCCTTCCTGTGCGGGAGCGGCAATTGTCTGTACAAATAAATGTCTGCACTCTTTTCCAATAAACAGCCCGTGTACGACTGGTTTCAGTACCCTGCGTCGTGTGTGTGACTGTCTGGCGCTAAGTCTTGTAATGCGTCTTCTTGTGCGCGGCGGTTTATTAAAAGATTCGCGGTAACCTCGTGCATCTGGCAAAACAGCATTTCACGCCAGCAAGTTGACAGTAGTTCTATAACTCCCCGTCCCCATTCCGGCTCGTGGCGTTTGTGCAATCCTGTCAGCGCATCCGGCCAGTTTATCGCGCCTTTATATTGAGCACTTCAGACAATGGACTTGGGACAGGAGGACAGGAGTCTGCGTTTCCATGACCTCTCTTCTTCTGCGCCGGCATGTGGTGGTGTGGTAGCAAGGTCAGACCCCCTGCCAACGCCAGCAAATATTCGGGCTGTGAGACAAACAGCCCAAGAGCATACCAACATAGACAAATACCGTATATAAGAGCTGGAGAAGAGGAAGGCAGCAATGTAGCAGAGTCTCCCACGTGGTCTCTGTGTTGTGTCGGCGTTCATTGAATCGAGCGAACTTTTCGAGACGACGAGAAGAAGAAAGAAAGCACCTGTTTCCCTTTCTTGGTTATCGTTTGGTTTCTAGATTGTTCTTGTTTTTTGCTATCGATGTTCGCGGGACGATTTTGAAAGATTTTGGGAGCAGCTGCTCTGGAGGTTGTCAGTTGGTGCGCCGCATACTTGCAACTGGTCTGGTCTCCGAAGAAACGTAATCTCGAAACTCAACACGGTTAACGAGCTTTCTTTTTGCAACATTGCCTCCTTGTTTAATAGTCCCATAGATTAGCGGCGGTCGTGTTCTAATTTTTGAACTTGTCGTCGGAGAAGAAACAGTGTCTTGTTCCGGGCATGAATTTGTTTCGGACCCCCATCTTGTTTGCGTGGAGTTGACAAAACGCCGATTCGGATTTCGAAGATTTACGACAACGCCGGAGTCATCAGTCACCCTCCCAGTTGTCTGGGATGTCGCTAGCGTCGCTAAAGCGGCTGCGAACCCTTCGTCCTTTTTCGGGTGAAGTTTGCAAGCACGACGAGGTTCAGTACCAACGTATCAAAGGCAGACAAACACGAAATATCGTGATATCATATCATTGCAATTCTGAGCGTCCTACAGACGCAATGTTTCTACTAATTACGTTAAAATAACAAAAAACAGCAACATGAGTGCTCTAAATTTCGATAGCCGCCGTTGAAAAATTAGGCAAGATAGGACAGGATCAATGCAGACGTTGTTCTTCGGCAATATATCAAAGCAACTTTTGAGAATGGTGTACAATACTTACAAACAGTCACACCCATTTACGTATAGTATGTGTTATGACGATTGCAAAGGTATCTTTCCTGCCGCCAAGCCATTTATTTTCCGACGTTAACTCCGGTGAAAAACAAACAAAAAGAACCTACAGCACATATTTGGACGAAGTTCCTACTTTTTTGCCCCGACCAGTTTTGCATAGGCTCCCTACACCGGAGAGTTTACTACTAAGCTGCTATAAATAAAAGCTGTCCTCTTTAGCAGAACTCAATTCCAGAGAACAATATTCGGCGGGTGAGCGTGAATGACTTTAAGACAGACATGTGTTGTTTGTTTTACCTACTGCCCGACGGCCGGACAACGCGCCATGGTGTCTAGACCATGACGAAAAAAGCGGCAGAAAAAGTTTTTCAAGCGTTCTTCGTTGCGGAAAAGTCTCAACCCGACGATTCCCATGAGGACGTAGGCCTTTGCCACTGAAATTAAGCGACGTTCAAAAAACAATGGGTTCTCACGGTCGCGTGCAAGACGGGCGTCACGCCCCCTCCTCCCTCCGTCCGGGGGCCAGCAGCTGGTGACACAAAGCAAGGTCGCGTGGACGCCAGAAACGGGGCAAGACATCCGCGCGTTGGCCCAAGAACGCCGACGGAAGGAACCCGCGATCCAAAGACGTGCTGCCACCAGAGCAGAGGGTATTCCTCCGGGGACACGCGGTGAAGACGTGTAACACCCTGTGGCTCCTGGAGCACCTGTCTGTCGCTGGGAGGAACGGACTCCCGGTGGCCGTTCTCCTGGAGCGGGGAAGGTGCCGTGGGAAAATGCCGAGCGACGTTGGCGTGGTTTTAAATCGCACATGGACGTTGTCGTTGCTAGTTTTCTTTCCGCGGGGCGTGGACCATAAGCGAGGAGAGGAGGGGGCTCCAGAAATGTGATCTACATCGGGTCTGTTGTGGCTGGATCTGAGTTACGTGCCCCCATCTTCTTCCCCTTCGCCTCCCTCGTTTGAAATACAGTCTTGGCGTTATTCGTTATGTAAACATACGCGTGGTTCGCTAGGGTGAGCACTCACAACTAAGATCCGGTGACGCGCCTTTGTTTTATTGGCGTATTCTTTTAAATATCGTAGCCATTATGATAAATCAAGTAACAGTGAAAGAACGGCACAGCGGGTGTATACCAGGAGCCTGGTAGCATCATTGGCGTAATAAAGTGCGTAAATTTCCGGTGAGGCATGACATATGAGCACGTCGAGACATCGCGTTCGGGGTCTCGTGGCAACCGTGATAGTCAGATCCAAACACAATTCCGCCTTTTGAAATCTGCCGAGCTCTCTTTGCAGATTGCAGTAGTGGCCCTGGAAGGTTGGCTTTTGGAGTACTCTGCAGCATATGGCAGCCAATAAATGACGTTTTACTAATAAAAACAGATCCATAAAAAATATTTAAAAAAAATACAGCAGCGGTCAATCCATGCTTATTTTTTTGACTCCTGACTGCAGTGAGCCGCGGCAGCAGAAGTGCAAACACCATGTCACCAGCCGCCGAGAGGCGTGTGGGCGCAAGTAATGGTCGGCCAACTGCACCAATCAAAGCGCTCAAAGGAACGAGCAACAGACATGCTGTTCGCCAGAGTATATGCATGCTCATTGATGCAACTTCTCTTGCCTGTACTTACCCGACGCTTAGCGCATCGACGACGGAGTTAGTACCGCAAGGTACTGCTGCCTCAGTGCCGTGCACTTTTAGAGGAAGACCATCATCTGCGTAGCGTTCCGGCAGTTTTCTTTGACCTCCAGCGGGGAGCAGTTCGATCAATCAGTCGCTGCCGCTTAGAAAAAGCAACTCCGAGAACCGCTAATGCTGCTAACAGCCTGACAATCTTGCCATTGGTAAGCGCTGCTCCTTTGTGAAACGGGACGTCCTTGTTGGCAGGGTGTAAGCTTCCTCCCGTTGTTGCCGTTCCTCGAAGATCAGCAGAATCGGGTAGGTGCCAGCACGTCGATTAGCGTCGATCAAGACATCATTGAGCTAAGTTGCGCAGCTGCAGCCTGTGGATCGAGGTCGTGACACTGATGGGTCTGAAGAGACTATCGCTGACGGGTCGTGGTGTTAACTGCACGTGCCTACTGATGTGCCCGGGTGAGATCGTTGCGTTCAATGGTCACTCGGCCTGTGCACGGTTCAAAGTGTCTTTAAAATTTGAAACGGCGGATTCTAGAGTTGCGCGTTGGCCCCAAGCCACTGAGTATGATTTTTCGTTTTCTTTTGCCTACAAAATGTTTGTGCATAACAAGACCCTTGAGATAACAACGCCTGTGTTTTTATGTTTGTTTTATGAGAGGTTGGCTTGCGCTTGCTGGAAACAGCGTCTCGAGCTGAGGCTGCGTGAAGAAAGCCACCAAAGCGTGGGGCACGCGAGGCGCTTCAGACTCGCCTTCACGTGCCATTACGTGCAGGCGCTGTCGCCTTTGCGGTGCTTTCTTTCCGCACGAGTCTCAGCTGAGGAATCTGTTTCCAGCCAGCCGGCCCTGAATCTAATTCTGAGTACTAGTGTACGCTCCATAACATCACGTCAACCGTGATAAAGCCGAGGGACGTAGTCGGGCTTAAGAGCGCGGATATTGGTTTCATGCTCGGACGCATCAAATCCAGTCAGTGCTGATAGAATGTGGTCGTGGACTGTACCGTCTGGTGTGTTAAAATACAACGGTTTTAATGCGAATAGCATTCTTTGGATACTTCACGCACTTTTCGTCTATGTATCTATCTATCTATCTATCTATCTATCTATCTGGCTATCTAACCTCTTACGCCGCGGGTCGATAAATAAATAAAAATCAGCAGAACCCATCCTTTGGGAATGATTATCTACGTTAATGCGAATAGCATCAAACGGTGCGGAGTTATGCGCGTTCGTCAGGTGGCCGGCACACTCTAGATACGCCAGCCCACTCTTGAGGCGATTCTAAATTTGTTGACACTTTCACAGCCCTGCGCACGATCTCCGCAGCCCAGCACGTGCGTTTGTGTCACTTAGGAAGGCGAGCAAAGCACGCGCCATACGCACAAACACTCAAAATGGTACCGACCAGACTTTCTGGCGTCTCAGCTAGTCTCAACCAGCGGTACTCTAAACGGTTGTTTATATCTTTACCATAGGACGCGCTTTACAGCGCTGTCACAGCTACCGGTGCGCGCGCGTTCCATGCACGAGGGCTCATTCCGCTCTCGTGAGGCTGAGCACGGCGCTACATCACCCTCTCCCGAGCGCGGGAGAGGGTGAGCTAGCGGCCGTGCTAAGCCTCACGGAGCGGAATGAGCCCTCGTGCATGGAACGCGCGCGATGGTAAAGATATAAACAAGTGTTTAGAGTGCGTTGAATGACTGCCTTCATAGCTCTGTGGTTAGCGCGTCTGCCTGCTGATCAAAGGGTCAACGGTTCGAATCCCAGCCGGCGCCGGTCTTTTTTATTTATTTATCGACCCGCGGCGTAAGAGGTTAGATAGCCAGATAGATAGATAGATAGATAGATAGATACATAGACGAAAAGTGCGTGAAGTATCCAAGAATGCTATTCGCCGCGGGTCGATAAATAAATAAAAAAAATCAGCAGAACCCATCCTTTGGGAATGATTATCTACGTTAATGCGAATAGCATCAAACGGTGCGGAGTTTTGCGCGTTCGTCAGGTGGCCGGCACACTCTAGATACGCCAGCCCACTCTTGAGGCGATTCTAAATTTGTTGACACTTTCACAGCCCTGCGCACGATCTCCGCAGCCCAGCACGTGCGTTTGTGTCACTTAGGAAGGCGAGCAAAGCACGCGCCATACGCACAAACACTCAAAATGGTACCGACCAGACTTTCTGGCGTCTCAGCTAGTCTCAACCAACGGTACTCTAAACGGTTGTTTATATCTTTACCATAGGACGCGCTTACAGCGCTGTCACAGCTACCGGTGCGCGCGCGTTCCATGCACGAGGGCTCATTCCGCTCTCGTGAGGCTGAGCTAGAGGTCTCCCGAGCGCAGGAGAGGGTGAGCTAGAGGAGAGGGTGAGCGCGGGAGAGGGTGAGCTAGCCCTCGTGCATGGAACGCGCGCGCACCGGTAGCTGTGACAGCGCTGCAAAGCGCGTCCTATGGTAAAGATATAAACAAATGTTTAGAGTGCGGTGAATGACTGCCTTCATAGCTCTGTGGTTAGCGCGTCTGCCTGCTGATCAAAGGGTCAACGGTTCGAATCCCAGCCGGCGCCGGTCTTTTTTATTTATTTATCGACCCGCGGCGTAAGAGGTTAGATAGCCAGATAGATATGATAGATAGATAGATAGATACTGATCATAGACGAAGAAGTGCGTGAAGTATCCGAGAGTGCTATTCACATTACAAAGACCGGCGCCGGCGGGGATTCGAACCGTTGACCCTTTGATCAGCAGGCAGACGCGCTAACCACAGAGCTATGAAGGCAGTCATTCAACGCACTCTAAACACTTGTTTATATCTTTACCATACGACGCGCTTTCCAGCGCTGTCACAGCTAGGCCGCGCGTCATTCCAGCTCTCGTGAGGCTTAGCACTGCCCCTAGCTCACCCTCTCCCGCGCTCGGGAGAGGGTGATGTAGCGGCCGTGCTCACCCTCACGAGAGCGGAATGAGCCCTCGTGCATGGACACGCGCGCGCACCGGTAGCTGTGACAGCGCTGTAAGGCGCGTCCTATGGTAAAGATATAAACAACCGTTTAGAGTACCGTTGGTTGAGACTAGCTGAGACGCCAGAAAGTCTGGTCGGTACCATTTTGAGTGTTTGTGCGTATGGCGCGTGCTTTGCTCGCCTTCCTAAGTGACACAAACGCACGTGCTGGGCTGCGGAGATCGTGCGCAGGGCTGTGAAAGTGTCAACAAATTTAGAATCGCCTCAAGAGTGGGCTGGCGTATCTAGAGTGTGCCGGCCACCTGACGAACGCGCATAACTCCGCACCGTTTGATGCTATTCGCATTAACGTAGATAATCATTCCCAAAGGATGGGTTCTGCTGATTTTTTCTGTTTTATCATGTTGTTGCTATTGAGAAAGCGGCTGCGATCAGCACTCGTTGGAGCCCAACGTGCAGTGTATCGCTTTTTTTTATTACAGTCGATAGCTTTTATAGATTTTTCCACCACTAGCCTATGACGTTCGTTGTTGTAGTTTAAGATGTTGCGATTGGCGTAGTAGGGCATAAGGGTGTCCGTCGTCGATGTTGCCATATCATTGAAAAAAATCGCTCGCCGCCGACGAAAATCAAACCTGGGTCCGCTGAATGCGAAGCCGAGGAGTTACCGCGGAGATGCGACACAGCCTTCACAACCCTCTTTATACTCGGGTTTATGTAGTACGGAGTACCCATGCCCGCTGCCCCTGTCGAAAGAAAAAAACATTTGTCGATGAAATAATGTTCTTGCAGCATTGTTAATGCCAAGAGCTCGTGCCGGAAGAAAGGCTTTCACGCGCCCCGAAACAATTAGGCAAAGAAAAAAAGCGCTCGGAACAAAATGGTTAGATGTTTATCTTGTTCCTAACGTTTTCCTTCCCACTGCCCACGGTGCATGAACGCGATGTCGATGCTCAACGATTTCGCCGCGACGTATAGGAGTATTCACTGGAGGCCACATTTGTGGGTGCTGTTTAGAGCGCATGCTTAGAACGAGGCTCACATCAATAGGCTGCTAAGACCGGCACTCTTGATGGTGTGGAATGCACGTTTCAAAAGAACTGTGAGCTCGACGTCAGCATCGCGCTCAGCATCCGCGCACACAGATATGGCCGCCAGTGAATAGTCCCTATAGCAGCTATCGCTGTGACACGTCGCGGCGGTTGTTCGTGTGCGCTCGAAAGAAAAGTAAAGTAGATCGATCGACTAATCGCAGTACCTTTAGGTTCTTAAGAAACTTGTTTTCCTAATGGTAACTTCTCCGAAAAACATGAACTGACGTCCTAACGGTGTCGATGAGTGAAGCACGAATACGCTCTCATTGCTTATGACCGCCCCTCGTACGTTCCCACGACGCTAAGCAGGTGCAGCTCTTCATCGGGAAGGCTCTCTGTTGACGACGTGGTCCCTCACACCGACCACACTACAGACGATCTGCCCCCGTCACTCCTTTCGCTCTGACGCAGTGTCAACGGCGGGAGGACGTGGCCTCGACGAAGTCATCACTCTTCTCCGAGGGCGTCGTCGACTCGTCCAATGGCGAAACGCGGGAACGTTCGGCTAATCGCGGTAGCTCCGGCGTCGATTATCGGTCAGTCAAACAGCGCCGATGCCGATGTCGAGACGAAGCAGGTGTTGCCTCGATGGGCTACTGTGGGATCGCGGAGGAGCCACCGCGAGAAGGAGAGACGTTATGGCGTGGGATACCGCCTATGCAGGAGTATACATGGGGCGTGATGTCTTCTAGTCGTGGTACCCTTGTAAGGACTTCCGAGTCGCTGACTTCAGTTGTGCGATCTGCTCGTCTCTTAAGAGCTGGGATGCGGAGGCAGGTAATGAATGTGGGAGGCGCCACTTTTGTGAGTTTATTACAGTTTGCGTCTCTCTTGTCTCATACTATTTTCCCCATAAGCACAAGTGAGCTCGGTAGTCAAGTTACGGCCTAAAGAACGGTGGCGTAGAACAAGCTTGAAAATAAGGAACAGTAAATAACCTTACCAAACGTTAGGAGGCTCAGCACTAAATGCTATGGTGTCAAAACCTCGCTATCATCACTCACACAGCAGGAATGGACGAAGTAGTTCGCTGAGGAATATCTTCGGACAAGATTAATCTTACTCAGCGAGCACAGCAAGATAAAGTTGATAGAAATATGCAAACGCCAAGGCAGAATTTCGATAAAAAATATAAGGATAAATATGACAAGTTCTGTATAAATTTATAAGGGTCCCTAAGTTCCAAATAGGGATACAAAATAGTGTTTAACGCCCGAGGTTTCCGACCAAGGGAATTACGTACAGCTTCAGACAGATTGGGCAGATAAACGTAAAATTTTATAAAAGCTGATATTGAATATGTTTATATGCTATTAAATATTGCAACATTGCTGTGAGGCAACATCGTTGCGATCAAAAACATAATTGTAATGTGTGTATGTTTATACAGCCTCAACTTAACCTGCCTCAACGGACGAGTAGTTTCTTAGCTTTAGATGGTCAATTTAGCCAGCGCAGTACGACCGCTAGCCTGGGGTCTTAACGTGCAACACGCAGCAGTGGTGCACGACCGCACGCCGGTGTGACGCTCATCCATATGAAGACGGGCAGGAGTGGGGATTGAAACCAGGATTCCTGGGTTCTGCAGCGCGAGCTTTCGCTCCACCTGATCCGGGCTGGTGTGCGCTAGTCCGCTCTGCCACCGATTTCCCTTCATTCCGATCAAGGCAGTGTATGCACGGTTTAGACTCTAACAAAATTATTATTGTTTTGCAGTGACATGTGTTAAACGCGCTTCGTATACAACTAACTATACACGCCAGGTACGTTGTCACAAATCTTCGGTAATACCCTCCCCCTCCCCCCCCTTCTCGCCCCACACCCGCTTCCAAAATGAACGTCCCCACCTATCTCTCGCCTCATTTACAGCGTTCTGTCGCAAACGGCCTCATTTATAGCGTTCCGGTTGCAAACGGCCATCTCAAGTTCCCCATCCAAAGTGCGCGGCACCTACACATGTCCCACCTACGTTCTCACACTCATCCGTGCATTAAACCCTCCCCGAACCTTAAAACACAACGAACTCTGCAGCAGTTGCCCCGTCTCGCGTACAAGATGTGCGCCACGATGCTCTCAACGAAGCAAACCGCCATTACCATAAGATCAAAAGCAAGGAAGGGAGTGGCAGCTTCCAGCTCCAGAAGCCACAGACAAGGCTGTAACTACTCCGACACCCCACCCTATCCATAATGCGGAGGTAGCCATTCGCTCCAACGTCTTCTGCCCCAGGTGAAAAAGCAGAAGACGGTTAAGACGCCGGGGAGCCAGCTCAAGACTAGACGGGCACGAAGCACTCGGGGCGGTCGCGATGCCCACGCCTCAAGGAACAGCTACAACAAGAAGGAGATACTTTCCGCAGCCTAGATTTAGCGTAGGTAGCAACAGCAGCAGCAGTCTCAAAACAGGCATAGCGTCCGTTCACGTCGGGCAAGAGGGCCCTTAGCTAGCTGTGTCCTCCGTTTGACCCCAACGTAAACCGCGGCGTCGGTTATATGCGCGCGAGGTGTGTAAACACGTGGGTTTTTGAGAATGCGCTGTGTCATTCTCCGCCTCGACCCGACGAAGCTGCGGGGGAAGGATCCCGTGGCTGAAATAATGGGATCCGCCGGTCCAATTATAAAAAGTTCGAAATGAAAGAGCCAACAACAGGTGCGTTTTGGGATTGTGGGCGCCTACATATGCCTGCCTTCTACCCGGTCCATCTTTATATAGCGTGGAGTGAAACGGACTTTGCAGACGACCGACGGCGGCAACCCACACCGATATTTGGGGGCCGAGCCTCGCAGGCCCACTCTTGTGCCTCATCGCACGCTGTCCCTCTCTCTCTCTTTCGTTCTCTCTACTATCGTCTGCATATAGTTCCTGTCGGTTACTCTAGGTGTTATATGGTATGTTGTTGGTGATACAGTGATAGTGGAGAGCGCGTTTGGCCTGCTGCCGCCACCGATATGCACTTCCAGGACAACACCCACGTTAGCACGCCCTAATGGCTCACCCACCGGAGTTCGTTTTTGAAAAAAATGAAATGGAAGCGACAAGCACGGAGGGGGGCTGGGCCACCGAATTTGGGGCTCAGTCGACCGGCCGCCTCGCGATCTGATAATAAAGTTGGGAGCTAACCGCCTCCGGTTGTTTGCGAGCGGTCAAACACCTCGCGCTGGTCAGAAGGTGGGCAGCGTGGGTGCATGCTAGCGACGGGAGCATCTCGGCAGGTGCTCGGATTCGGGGTGATCGTGGTAGAGCTTGCTGTTATGAACGACCGACGTGGCTTTGTTTAGCTTCATTTTTTATTTTGTCGGTGTGGTTGAGTGGGACGCGTGTAGGAAGGAGCTGTCAACGCGTATCCCGTAGACTGAAAAATGCGGACATCCGAACCATGAGTTATGAGGATCGCCGAATCTAGTTTGACTCAAATGAAATGTGTGGTTTCGGTCGTAGCCTAGAAGACCAAAGAAGCATATTGATTGATATATTTTTATTGCTTCTTGTAATTTAGTTTCAGAAAAAAAAGTCAATATTCGTGTTGCAATTATAAACAGTCGCTTTAATACTGGTGATTGCAAGAGAAACAAAAACCTATATAATGTAATATGTTATTCATTGAGAGTATTTAGGGCTTATGCTCATCAAAATATAAATTTAAAAAAATAACGCAAAGACAAGGTACATGTATTCGCACTTTCGCTCAGCCATTGCTCCACTCACGTCCGCCATTTTACCATACGGAAATACAAACATCCAATCCAAAACCGCATCCGTTTTGACCGGCCCACTATATATAAGAGTATCAGGTCGTTATACCGTTCATAATAGACGAGGCATCTAAAGAAAACAAACACCTTTTGTTTGAATTCGAAACAGGGTTTGAAGCATGGAAAGTGCATATTTTGCAGTTATATAATATAAACAAGGTTATCTCGCGCCATGACGATCTACTTTTGACACCGCCCGATTGGCTTCATCGCGAATCGTAGCGTCGAACATGGTCTCAGAGCAATATTTCAGTTCACCAATCATCCAATCATCCACAATGTGCGTTTCGATTTTTTTGTTGTTTTTTCTATTTAATACGGAGGCAAAAAGAAACGCAGATTATACCCGGAGCTGTCTTTTTTCTTCATGTGCGTCCTCGGGCATTGAGGGATAAATAGCCTTATAGCTTTCGGTGTACTCGACAGAAGACCTCAAACTTTCAAGGTTCAAACTCTATTAGTCTAAACAAAATTACACGAACGGTCGGCTGCAGTGAGTTTCGAAGATTACGTGCCGCTTTGTAATTTCTTACTCTTCTAAAACAGTTCATGCGACACTACGGAACGTAGACGCGACAGGTTATGAGGCAGAGCAATGCTTAAAGTCAAGATAAATGTATTACAAGGCGACAAAGAGGCACGACGTCGTAAAAATAATCTTCCGGCGCAATCTTTCCTTTACGGTTATTACGGATATTATCTCCCTTTAACTGCTCTGGTCTTTGAACCTGTTTTCGAGAGCGGAGCCATATAGGCCTCACTCTGTAAAGACAAAAAAAGGAGGAAAAAAATAGCTATGTTGTTCAACGTTTACTGCAAGAGATAGCAACGTACCCGTGAACACGGGTGAGTTCCATTTTCACTGCGGTTATGTGCCAGAGATCACGCAAGGGAGTGAGTTGATGGGGCAATTTCACTATGCGCATATATTTCAGTGGGCGTATTAATGCGAATAGCATTCTTTGGATACTTCACGCACTTTTCGTCTATGTATCTATCTATCTATCTATCTATCTGGCTATCTAACCTCTTACGCCGCGGGTCGATAAATAAATAAAAAAGACCGGCGCCGGCGGGATTCGAACCGTTGACCCTTTGATCAGCAGGCAGACTGCGCTAACCACAGAGCTATGAAGGCAGTCATTCAAGGCACTCTAAACACCTGTTTATATCTTTACCATCGCGCGCGTCTCCATGCACGAGGGCTCATTCCGCCCTCGTGAGGCTTAGCACTGCCCCTAGCTCACCCTCTCCCGCGCTCGGGAGAGGGTGATGTAGCGGCCGTGCTCACCCTCACGAGAGCGGAATGAGCCCTCGTGCATGGAACGCGCGCGCACCGGTAGCTGTGACAGCGCTGTAAGGCGCGTCCTATGGTAAAGATATAAACAACCGTTTAGAGTACCGTTGGTTGAGACTAGCTGAGACGCCAGAAAGTCTGGTCGGTACCATTTTGAGTGTTTGTGCGTATGGCGCGTGCTTTGCTACGCCTTCCTAAGTGACACAAACGCACGTGCTGGGCCGCGGAGATCGTGCGCACGGCTGTGAAAGTGTCAACAAATTTAGAATCGCCTCAAGAGTGGGCTGGCGTATCTAGAGTGTGCCGGCCACCTGACGAACGCGCATAACTCCGCACCGTTTGATGCTATTCGCATTAACGTAGATAATCATTCCCAAAGGATGGGTTCTGCTGATTCTTTTATGCTTAGATTTTATACGGAGGGTTTGCTTTCACACATATGCATGTATATAAAGTGTACAAGGCTCTGCGCGTAAAGCAAGATAAATGCCGTTCCCAATGATCTGCATTGTGTCCTACTCATTTCGTCCTGCCAGACGTGTGCGTACGTGCGTAAATAGGATTCTGAAACCTGGGATCACCTCTTCCCGTTTTGCAAGCTTATATCTTATATTCGGGTTAGTGTATCCGCCAACTTGTTCTATGCCGTTCTTTGGGCCTTAACATCTACCTAGCTGACCTGTGCTTACTAAAAGAACAGTCGTGGCGATGTCCCCTTTGTTCCCAAATTTAACAAGTGACGCAAAAAAAAAACTCACAGTGCGTTGTTTCCAGTTTTTATCCATTCCCTCCGAATGCCAGCTCTCACTGCGTCAAACAGATCGCACAAAAAGAAAGACAAGCGTAGAGCCAGAACGAACGGGACCTGGGATGGCCAGGACTTTTTGCAACTCTGTGCCAGGCTCGTGGCGCCATCTCTCAAAGAAGACTAAAACCATGTGGATTTACTTGTTGTGCCATATGGTTTGGAATGGGGGACGCAAATGGATCTATTTCAAAGGTATGTATTCGCGACTCCAGCGAACTATAGGGGGCGCGCTGGTCAGGCAAAATGGCGGACGAGAGGAGGTCGTTTTCGTCGTTCAACACGCGGACCACCATAAATGTCTTGCACTGCAGCGTAAAATCGGTGTTATATATGAAAGCAAAGCGATTTTTCGAAGGTAGAAACCTTCTTATAGTCAGTGCTTAGGAATGACACGGCGGAAGAATAAGAATAATTACGGAAAACGATGTTTGTTTCTATGCTGCCTACGAGAACCAAGCAGCGATAGCGAGACGACAGAGTCGAAACGACCTCCTCTCTGAGCTTCTGGGCGTCGCCGCTACGCGGCGTCGATTTCGCTGGAGTCGCGAATAGGCGACAGGAGCTAGGTTGTTATTAGGACTACACCCGCATAGTATTTGGTAAGCGACAAATATAATAGCTCCTGAACTACGAGGCTCCGAATATGCCACCGGATCGTCAAAGAGACCATGTTTGGCATTTTTTACTTCGTTAAAGAAAAATACAGAAGTATTTTTAACTAAAAAAGTAGGCATAATGCGAGCTCACAAAAAAAATTCTTGTGAGTTTTGTATGCTTTCCGTATTCATACCAGCGTACAGAACTGGGTAGAAAATTCACGGAGTAAAAAACACATTTTCACCCTGCTCCACTTAATATTTCTTTGTGAAGCGAAAAAAAATTGTAAAAAAATATTGAAAAGGGGTTTTTCTTTTTTACAGAAATGGGGAAATTACGCGCACACACACACACACACACACACACTATATACAGGGTGTTTCGCGAAAGGTGGACAAATTCGATATTGCGAAAACTACACGTCGCAACCAAAAAAGGCTTTTGTCATTTTGGTCCTGGGCCAGGGGCCTATTTAGGAAAAGTATTAAAGTCCGGGAAAATTAGATTGTTAATTATTTTTGCGTAATTAACTTTTTTAATATTGGGTTTAAGGGCATGGTTTTAATTAGAAAATCGCTCAGCATCATCAAGAAAACCTAAATCAACAAATTGCAGAACGATAGAAGGCACGCGAAGCATTTTATGGCTTTCTTAAAAACCGCACAAATTCGATGGGTTTTAAGTTTCGGTTTGCTATCGGAGCGCATCTCGGCCCCGGTGGCACCGCGCCCCGTGGAGAAATAGTGCAACCAACCTCTCCTGTGCTGTCATCGCGTGACTGAACGGGTGCAAGGCTCAGGGTGTCGCGGCGGGCCACAAGAACGGGGGGGGGGGGGGGTTGCAGCGGGCCACACGAGAGCGGGGGGGGGGGGGGGAGTCGCGGTGGCCCATGCGAGAGCGGGAAGAGGGGGGGGGGGGGTCGCGGCGGGCTATTGCCCCCGGGTGCCACTGACCCTCGTGACTCCACTGGGGTCGCGTATTGTAGGTGCCGTCGGCGCAGTTCTGGATACTTTTTTCGACGAAACAGACGCTCCTTTACGTTGTAAACTGGTGTCAATACACCAGTAAGTGCACAGTATTGCTCGTGCGAAACTGGCTTGGTTTGACAAATGTCTCTTTGGCCTTTGGGTGTCATTAGGAGTGTGCTCAATCGTGAATTGTCACACGTGGTACTTTTTTATCATGCAACCGCGAGGATCAGTTACTATTCTTATCGTCGGATGTGTCAAAATACTCGTCTTTGTAGCCGGCTTTGCGCCGTCACGCAGGTGGGAGTACTTTTTTCGAAGAAACATAAGCCCATTTACGTTGTAAGGTGATGTCATTACGAATATAAATACACAGTATTCGTGCAAACAACTGCCCGGTCTTTTTGTATGTATTGGTATAATTTGGTAATTTGTTTCGGACGGACACTGCAAACGGTGTAGTAGCTCAAGTTAAGAGGGAAGTGTTTCGACAAAACAACTCATAGCTCGAGCTACGTTTCCAGAAATCGGTGTTTTATGGTTTTTACTGATTGTGTATTTTTCACACCTGCTATGTTTATTGGGGGTTTTCGGTTTTAATCAATTTCGTAATTTTGACACCAACGAATGTTTATTTGTTTTTTAGTTAAAACTCGAGAGTCTATAATACCAACTTAAAAACTAGGGAAGTGAGCATTGAGCCATCTCAGTTTGATTCAAGAAAGTAGTTTCCAGTGCATTATAAATCTGGGAAAACAGGTATTTTGCATTATCCTGCACTGCAGCTATGACTATTAGTGCTTCGTGTAATGAATTCTGCTATTGAAAAATTTAAACATGGATTAAAACCACGCAACACGACGTCACTGGTTACGTGACATTTGCAAAGTCACGCCGATTCCCCCTGAAGTCCTTTATAAATATGAAATAACCGCTCCCAACGAGGAAGGGTGCCTCCATATATTGAACGAGATTGCTGTCTTCGTTTCGATTCGTCGCTAAGTTTTCCAGTCTCCTGCAGGTTCACTTCTGGTTTTTTTCCCAGCCACGAAAGGTGCGCAATAAACCTGCAACAGTTGTTCTTTTGTGCTTCTTTTATTAACCACAACGTCGGCACAGAGACTCCAAGGAAGCTTCTCTTTGATGGTCAGCGTAGTCTCTGATTGTGCAATGAATAGAGTCGCCGCTGTGTCCACATACTTACTCAGGAGGCGACTCACCCACGTTCGCCTTGTTTCCATTTTGTAGTTCAGAGCGGAATCTGTAAATGTAGTATGTGTAAGCAGGGCAGTAAAACTTGAAAAAATCTCTTATCATTCCTTTTGCGGGGGGGGGGAATGGGGGAGGGGGCACAATGCGTTCGTTAACAGGGTCGACGACGTTTGGGGAAGAACTCAATCTATAAATCAAGCCCCCCCCTTTCCCTCGGCTGGCTAGGCCGCCAGGCCACCGGCGTTCCACGATGTCTCATAAATTGCTTCCTAGAAACAACGGGGAAAGATACACCAATCACACTAATTGACGAGCAAACCGAGATTATCGATTTCCAAGACGAATCAAAACGCGAGACAGAGAGGTAAGAAATAAAAATAAAACAAGGAGCAAATTCGACAGGTCTCAAATTTATAAAGTCCTGTTATGTGTTCGGGTCTTGATATGCTTACCTTTAATCCACTAATCTGCCTAAAATACACTTTCTCCGACGGTTTCAAGTTCTTTTGCGCTGTCTCTACTGCCGAAAACGCACCCACGGCTGAGAAAAAGGTTAGAAAAAGAAAATTGGAAATAAAACCAAGTAGACATATTTCTGTGACAGGGGCGTACCCCGAGGAGGAGGGAAGAATGATTATGGCCTATGCTTAGCCTAATGTTACTGTTGTGCAGTGGCTAAGCCTAATGGCTAAGCCACTGCTTAACAGTAAGTCAATGATGACGTTTAGTACACCCGTTCTACGTTAAATAATAATAAAAAAATTCGGGTTATACACCAAAACGGGACATACTTTTTGACGTGAAGTGATCTGAACAACTGGAACATAAACGGACATTCATTGAACACGGAACTTTCACAGAGTCAGACCCCGTTCAACAGGTTAGTTCAACTGCACCCTCGACAATTAGCATGGCTGGTGTCCGGTATAATTAATAATTTCCAAATTAAATGAGAAAAGAGAAGAGGAGAGAACCGAGGCTTCGTACCTTTCGTCGGACGGTATCCAAGAGAATTTCGCTGCGCATTTCGAAGAATTACCGCTCCACTCGGCACGACAGACGGCGCGGCGACGACAGGTATTTATATTTAAGCGCCCGATTGAAACAAACTAGTTCCGCATCACGACTGAAAAATCCCGAGAAACAAGCCGTTCACGAAGCGCTACACCCCGCGTCAGTTGCAACGGGCGTTGCAAGTTCGACAGCTTAGCGGTAAGGGATCAGAAAGCGAAAGGGTCAAATGAGACAGCGTAATTAATTATACGACTGTTAGTTCATACGTAGCTTCGAAATAACTCTATATCAAACGTCAGGTCATAGATAAACCGAATTTCTTTAAATAGTAAAATAAATCCATCCACCCAGTGTCAGGAGACGCTACGAAACGACGATAACCTGTAGCTATTCATCATTTCTTCGAGCTTCTCACGGGACCGAAATGCAATGCCCTCCTCACTCGACGGCGCGCGTGGAGCGAAACCTGGACAGACGGAAGGTCGCGCATTTTATACCCGGGTACGAGACCTCGGCCAATCGAATCAAAGGAGCCCTAGCCAGCCAATGAGGTTGCTCGGGAGAATCGAGTTCGCGTCTTTTGTGCTCCAGACGGCGCCACCGCACGGCGCGCTCCGCTGCCAGGATGGCGTGCAGGCAGGCTCACAGCTGTCAGTTGTCCTCCGCAAAAGGCACCGCTTCGCGGTGTGTATATATATATATATATACTTTATTTCTTCTGTTATGCGGAGTTTCTTTCTTCTTTTGCGCGATCTCTGGTAAAGAGGGAAGGATTGGTAGCACCTCGCTCGGAGCACAATTGTTAAAAAGTATTGTTGTTTCCTGGTCGCATATCTCTCTCCCTCTTTGGTATCTCTTCCTCACAAGCACAACTACTATGCGCATTAGGGAGTTTTAGTTTATCGTTGCATACCTCAGATAACGGTACTCAATACTGGCACGATGCATGCGCAAAGGTGCCGGCGGAGTATCAGGTATTGTCATCGGAGATACCGGAACGATCTACTAAAAACTCGCGACTGTCACTGATTTGCGAGAGTGTTGGCACGCAAAGAGGAATGGTCGTGTTAACAGGGTTACAAAAAGTACCTGTAATGAACATAGTTACACCTAAAGACGGTCACCAAGTTAGAATTACATAAATTGCCCTGCAGCTTCCAAATTTTGTACGTAATTACTAAAAAAGACTAACTGATTCCAGGAACTTAAACGCTTACAGCTGGTTAGGCCTTTTAAAGCTCACATCAATATTATACAATGCGTTTAAAGCATCCAGACATACGCGATTACTGGGTTTGTTCGTGCCTGCGTAATATCAGAGAATTGCGCTTTCAAATTTCATGGTAACGGCTGTTTACAGCGCATCGCCGACGTTGCAGCCGTCATGCGATGCCGAGACGGGAAAGTTGCTCCGTGCGAAGCCGGTCCAAGCGACGCATTCCAAGACCTCCCAGTAGACGAAGAAGAACCAGAGATCTCCGAGATGAAGAAAACCACAACGTGGAAGGCGGTCACTGCCGGCCGTCCGGTAGCGGAATCCGGTGGAAAGGGGGTCCTTTTGTTGCTCCTCGGCGATGGCATCTCCGTTCGGCGCCGGAGAGGCGGTCGCCGGGGCAACGGCTGGGCACACGCACACTGCTCCCAGACGGCCATCCCCCTTCCTACGATGCGAGCCAAGGGATGGATATCGGGGCAAACCTGCGCACGCGCGCCTCACGTCCACGTTAGGCACCAGTCTTCGAACAGGGGCGACGGACGCCTGTGCAAATAGCCTAACGTACTTGTCGCCCTTCAAAGAAAACAAACAAACATAGTCCTTCATACAATGTTAGGTTAGCAGCGAACAAAAGTTATACCCTCTTTGACATTGCAAACATGTACGTCTCGATGAGACAGCAAATACTTAACCTGAATTACGCATGCAAGTACCTTAAGCCAACATAAAGCTTTTTGCGAAGTTTTTGAATTTAAAATTTTGGTCCTTCCGTGTTTTTAAACTAAAAGTTTCTATTTGCAACAATAAAAAAGTGACACTAGCGCCAGAAATAGGTTCACTCATTGGACTGTAGGATTTGCTTCCAACTGATTACAAGTTTCATGGTGTTAAATAAACGATTTATTGGGAGCTCGGTTCAGCACTCGCACAACACCCGAAACAAATGCTCGGCACATTTGATTTTTAGAGTGCCTGCTCGACTGACAAACCTGCCTGCCACTGACGTCACGGGACTGAAAAGCACGGGTACATTAAAATGTTGGTTTTGGCATAATTTTTACTTGCCGATTTCACAATAATTCTTCAGAATTTCGCAATACTAAATAGCGTATCCTAAACGATAAAGACCGGGGTATTAAAAAAATATAGAGGAATATCACCGGAGTATACCTTTAAGGGCTGTCCAAACAGGGTACAGCAAATAACGTGCAAGGCAAAACAAACTAAACAAAAATGCGTGGACGTTTAAAAACAAAAACTAAACAAAACATTACGTGAAAGCTGCACCGCACGCGCTTGTTTTCACTAAGGATATTTACCACGCAAACAGCACGTCTTTCCACCCCGGCCTCCATGCGGTCGTCACCTCCCCTTTGTTTTTTAGGGAGTTTGGGGACCGTCAACAAGGGCGGAGCCCTTGAGGACAGCCAGCAGAGCCTGTGTGTGGTTGCCCGAAACCACGCAATGAGTACGCTCCAGACGTCTCTCCAAGAGAGCTAAGCGGAGGGTAGCTTTCCCCCAGACATAAAAGGAAACGTCCCAAAGTGGACCGTAAGCGAGGAAATCCTCCATTTCTTGTACAGCAAATGCCGTGCATGTTATCTGTTGTGTCCTGTTTGGACAGGTCCTGACAAGGGTCGCTATAGGGCGAGATGTCGATCGTCCCTGGAGCCTTTCTTGGATGTGATGTCTTCGACTCGTGGTACTCCTTGTCAGTGGCGTCACAAGGGGGGGGGGGTGCGGACTCGCCCCGGGTGCAGGGCTCAGGGGGATGTCGCGGCGGGCAACGGGGGGGGGTCGCGGCGGGCTGCCGCCCCGGGTGCCGCTGACCCTCGTGACGCCACTGCTCCTTGTGTGGTCTTTTGAGTCGCTGCGGTATTCGGTTGTGCATTCTGTTTGACGCATGAGAGCTGACATTCGGAGGGAATGGACGGAAATGGGAGACAACGCACTGCGATTTTATTTTTTGCGCCACTGGTTCTAATCTGGGAACAAACGGGACATCGCCACGACTGTTCTTTAGTAAGCACAGGTCAGCTTGGTTGATGTTAAGGCCTAAAGAACGGCATAGAACGAATTGGCGCGGATACAATAACCCGAATATAAGAGATAAGCTTGCAAAACGGGAATAGGTGAACCCCGGTTTCAGAATCCTATTTACGCACATGCGCAGACGTCTGGCAGGACGAAAAGAGTAGACACAATGAAGATCACTGGGAACGGCATTTATTTTGCTTTACGCGCAGAGCCTTGTACACGTATACATGTATATGTGTGAAACCAAACCCTCTGTATGAAATGTAAGCATAAACGCGCCCACTGAAATATATGCGCATAAAATAATTGCCACATCAGGTACATGTAAGCAACCTTGTGTGATCTTACGGCACATTATCGCAGTGAAAATGAAACTCGCCTGTGTTCTACGGGTGCGTTGCTGTCTCTTGCAGAAAACTTTTAAACAAAATAGCTTTTTTTTTTTTGTTTTTTTGCCTTCATAGAGTGAGGTTTATGGTTCCGCTCTCGAAAACAGGTCACTAAACCAGAGCAGTTAAAGGAAGATATTATCCGTAATAACCGTAAAGCGAAAAGATGTGCATCGGGAGATCATTTTTACGACCATCGTGCCTCTCTGCGCCCTCTAATTGTACATTTATCTTGACTTTAGGCCTTGCTCTGCCTCATAACCTGTCGCGTCTACGTTCCGTAGTGTCGCATGAACTGTTTTAGAAGAGTAAGAAATTACAGAGCGGCACGTAATCTTCGAAACTCACTGCAGCCCAGCGACCGTCCGTATAATTTTGTTTAGACTAATAGAGTTTGAACCTTAAAAGTGTAAGGTATTCTGTCAAGTATACACGAAAATCTATGAGGCTCTCTATCTCTATGCCCGAGATCGACGCTCTGAGGAAAAAAAGCTCCGGTATAATCTGCGTTTCTTTTTTTCTCTGTATTAAGAAGAAGCAGCAAAATGTCGAAACGCAGATTACGGATGATCGGATGATTGGATGATTGGATGATTGGTCAACTGAGATATTGCCGAGACCATGTTCGACTACGATTCGCGATGGAGCCAATCGGGCGCTGTCAAAAGTACATCGTCACGGCGCAAGATAACCTTGTTTATATTATATAATTGCTGAAGTATGTCCGTTCCATGCATCAAACCCTGTTTCGAATTCAAACAAAAGGTGTTTGTTTTCTTAAGATGCTTCGTTATTAAGAACGGTAAAATGACCTGATACTCTTATACATAGTGTGGTGAGTCAAAACTGATGTGATCTTGAATTGAATGTCTGTATTTCCACATGGTAGAACGGCGGACATGAGTGGAGCTCAGCGAAAGTGTGAATAGATGTACCTTGTCTTTACGTTACTATTTTTTATTTTATTTTGATGATCATAAGCTCCGAATACTCTCAATGAATAACCTGTTACAGTATATGGTCTTTTTTTTTGGTCTTGCGATCACCAGATTTAAAGCGACTGTTTATAATTGCAACACGGATATTGACTTTTTTTTAAAACTAAATTACGAGAAGCAATACAAATATATCAATCAATATGCCTTCTTTGGTCTTCTAGGCTACTATCAAAACCACACATTTCCTTTGAGTCAAACTAGATTCGGCGATCCTCATAACTCATGGTTCAGGTGTCCGCATTTCTCAGTTTACGGGATACGTGTTGACAGCTCCTTCCTCCACGCGTCCCACTCACCCACACCGACAAATCAAAAATTGAAACTAAACAAAGCCATCGTCGGTCGTTCATAACAGCAAGCTCTACCACGATCACCCCGAATCCGAGCACCTGCTGAGACGCTCCCGTCGCTAGCATGCACCCACGCTGCCCACCTTCTGACCAGCGCGAGGTGTTTGACCGCTCGCGTCGCCCCAGCAAACAACCGGAGGCGGTTCGTTCCCGACTTTATCATCAGATCGCGAGGCGTCCGGTCGACTGAGCCCCAAATTCGGTTGCCCAGCCCCCCCCCCTCCGTGCTTGTCGCTTCCATTTAATTTTTTCAAGAACGAACACCGGTGGGTGAGCCATTAGGGCGGCGCTAACGTGGGCGTTGTCCTGGAAGTGCATATCGGTGGCGGCATCAGCCAAACGCGCTCTCCACTATCACCGTATCACCAACAACATACCATAACACCTAGACGTAACCGACAAGAACTATATACAAACGATAGTAGAGAACGAAATGGAGAGAGAGGGACAGCGTTTGATGAGGCACAAGAGAGGCTCGGCCCCAAATATCGGTGTGGGTTCCCGCCGTCGGTCGTCTGCGAAGTCCATTTCACTCCACGCTATAAAGATGGACCGGGTAGAGGGCAGGCCTGTAGGCGCCCACAATCCCAAAACGCACCTGTTGTTGGCTCTTTCATTTTGAATCCCTTATAATTGGACCGGCGGATCCCAATATTTCAACCGCGGGATCCTTCCCCCCGCAGCGTCGTCGGGTCGAGGCGGAGAATGACACAGCGTATTCTCAAAACCCACGTGTTTACACACCTGGCGCGTATGTAACCCACGCCGCGCTCTACGTTGGGGTCAGACGGAGGACGCTGGGGCCCTCTTGCCCGACGTGAACGGACGCTATGCCTGTTTTGAGACTGCTGCTGCTGTTGCTACCTACGCTAAATCTAGGCTGCCGAAAGTATCTCCTTCTTCTTGTTGGATCTGTTCCTTGAAGCGTGGGCATTGCGACCGCCCTGAGTGCTTTGCACCCGTCTGGTCTTGAGCTGGCTCCCCGGCGTCTTAACCGTCTTCTGCTTTTTCACCTGGGGCAGAAGACGTTGGAGTGAATGGCTACCTCCGCATTATGGATAGGGTGGGGTGTCGGAGTAGTTACAGCCTTGTCTGTGGCTTCTGGAGCTATAAGTTGCCACTCCCTTCCTTGCTTTTGATCTCATGGTAATGCTGGTTTGCTTCGTCGAGAGCATCGTGGCGCACATCTTGTACTCGAGACCGGGCAACTGCTACAGAGTTCGTTGTGTTTTAAGGTTCGGGGAGGGTTTAATGCACAGTTGAGTGTGAGAACGTAGGTGGGACATGTGTAGGTGCCGCGCACTTTGGATGGGGAACTTGAGTGGCCGTTTGCAACCGGAACGCTATAAATGAGGCCGTTTGCGACCAGAACGCTGTAAATGAGGTGAGAGTAGGTGGGGACGCTTATTTTGGAAGCGGGTGTAGGCCGGGGGGAGGGGGGGGGAGTATTAACGAAGTTTTGCTACCACGTACCTGGCGTGTGTAGTTAGTTGTATACGAAGCGCGTTTAATACATATCACTGCTAAACAAAAATAATTTTGTTAGAGTCTCATGCACTACCTTGATCGCAATGAAGGGCGGTCGGTGCTCGAGCGGGCTAGCGCACAACAGCTCGGAGTA
>JAZHYW010029780.1:0-24184 GCA_037355805.1 Ixodes ricinus | reverse complement strand
CTTCGACGCCAGTGGGCAGGACGGCAGCAGCTCGTTCACCGCCGTAACCGAGGTCTTCTTTTTTGTCCAGATTCTGCTGCTGCCTTTCGGGAACGCCAGACGTGATTTCTGCAGCCTCGGATGAAAGAGTGTCAAGATCGGATCTAGTGGTGATTTCAAGCGACGTGACAAGTACCGTGGTGCGCACGATCGTCCCCGGTACCCGAGACAGGGACTGTGTGACAACGACAACCGCGGTCCCGTGTTCACGGAGCTGCCTCTGTGACGCCCACCGGGATGACTACGGCGCATATCGACGGCATAAAGCTTCGGACAGAGGCTTCGACGCCAGTGGAGCTGGGACGGCAGCAGGCTCGTTCATCGTACGTAAACGAGGTCATGCTGCGCGTCCAGATTCTGCTGCTGCCTTTCAGGTATGACGTGATTTCCTGGAGCCTCGGATGAAGAAAGTGTCAAAGATCGGATCGTGGTGATTTCAAGCGACGTGACGAGTAGCGTGAATTGTGCTGACGCACAATCTTCCCCGATACCCGAGCACTGTTCTGTGTGACAACGACAACCGCGGTCACGTGTTTCACGTAGCTGTCTGTGACGCCCACCGGGATGACTACGGGCGCATCGAAGGCATAAAAGCTTCGGACAAGGCTTCGACGCCAGTGGGCAGGACGGCAGCAGCTCGTTCACTATGCTTAAACGAGTCTTCTTTTTTGTCCAGGTATGTGGAAGAAGGGATGATCATTGTTACCGATCCGATAACCGTTTTTTACTGCTGGTGTCTTGCCCACACCAATATTTGCATTTTTTTAGTGTGTCAGAAACACTGTACAGTCTTTGCTGTGTTGTGGCGACGTTGAGGCCAATCCTGGTCCCATGAGCGATGTTCAGGCTAAGCAGTTTAGCGAAATGCATGATCTTTTACAGAGCTTGAATGCTCGCTCGCTTCAGTTTGAACAGGGACAGTCAAAGCTGCTTACCAGTGTAAATGAGATAAAGAAAAACTAGAAAGTTATGCAAGAACAGGTGACTGACATTAACAAAAGGTTGCAAGTCGTTGAGACTAAAAACAATCCTTCTTGAAACAAAACAGCAAGAACACGGTATCGCCGGATCAAGCAGCTGATAGCTTACTGAATGAAAACATTGCTCTGCGGGAGCGTCCTGATGATATGGAGGACCGGTCTCGTCGAAACAACGTTATCTTTTACGGTATTCCTGATCTTGCTTCAGAAACGTGGGGTGACGCTGAACGAAAGATAACAAGCTTGCTCTCCGAATGCTCCTTGCCTTCCATAAGCGGGACATTTGGTATAGAGCGCTCACATAGGCTAGGGGCATTTGCTGCAAACAAATGTCGCCCCATCATCGTACAGTTTTCTTCCTTCAAAACAAGGGATCTTATCTTATCTTGCAAAGTGCAACTGAAAACGGTAGGCGTGACTGTCAGTGAAGATTTTTCTTTTGCTACTCGCCTGGCTAGGAGAAAACTAATAGAATTTGGCAAATCCCAAGGAAGTACTTTCAAACTGCGTTTCAACAAGCTTTATCAAAATAACAACTGCTGTACGTACAACCCCCAAGAAGACCGAATATGTGTGTCAACCTCATTCCAGCGCTCTGAAAGAAATGTTAGCGTGCTTCCACTAATTTCAGCTCCTCTTTCTCAGCCGTCTGGCTCCGCCTAGCGGTCCGAGAGGGGCGGGGGATCAACGAATGTGCCAGTTGTTTTTTCTAACATCCGAAGTCTGATTAAAAAACGCGATGACTTGTGCTCAATGATTGACTCATGTGATGCTGGTTTAGCTGTGCTATCGGAAACTTGGCTTTCCTCTCAAGTTAAGAATTCTGAAATATTTCATTGTAGTAAAAGTTTTAATGTATACCGCAATGACCGCAAGGAACGTTCTGGCGGGGAGTTTTGATAGCAGCTGTGCCTGAACTTAATTCTTTTTTTGATAAACATAAAATCTGATCTCAAAATATTATGGGTAGGTCTTTCCATTGGACACAAAAAGCTAGTACTAGGCTGTTGCTATCGTCCTCCAACAGGGTCAAATACTTTTGTTGAGCAACTTCATGATGCAATTAACCTTGTCCGTGTTCGCTTTCCAAACTTACCCATTTTTTTTATGGGCGACTTTAATTATCCCCGCATCATCTGGTCTGATTTAAGCTCTTCATCGAAAAACCCCTCAACTGAATGTAACCAGTTTTTAGATCATATGTTCTGACTTTTAATCTTTCACCAATTGTAAGATTTCCAACAAGGACAACACACTCTTCGGCGAACGTGCTTGACCTGATACTGACTAATAATCCTGATTTAATTTCTCGATATTTTATACCTTCCTGGTCTTGGTGATCACTCGTTGCTTAATTTTCTTTTATAACTCCCGTGTGCCGTAATACAAAACAGATCAAACAAATTCGGGATTACAAAAGGGCCAACTACGCAGCGATTAATAGAAGTCTGTGCTGTTTTGGAGGACGTTTTCTTGCCAGCGTTTTGCGAGCGTTCCGTTCAAAGTAATTGGGACTTATATAAGAACAAAGCCATTTCTTTATTTAATGAGCATTCCATTACGCTCAATTATAACAAACACTCAGTCTCCATGGTTCATCCTCAACTCCGAAGGCCTCAAATAAAAAAACCGTTTGTTCAGAAACGCAAGAGCGCGTGTGACTCGGAGGAATTCTGGCAACGTTATAATCTCGCAGCTAATGAATACAAAAAGCAGTTGGGGACTAACGTGTACTTTTAACGAGGTGCCTCCCATCTATGCTAATCAATAATCCTAAACAATTTTGAGTGTAATGAATCCCAGTGTTGAGCGTTCCCTTTCACTTAAAAATGAATCCGGTGAAATGATTCCCGATTAATTGTGTTCGACTCTACTCAGATGACATGTTTTCTAGTGTATTTAATAATGTTACCCTGATCCATTTTGTCCATCATATCCTTCAAATGACTTTTTCCCATGAATCAATTGTCATTGATGTGAATGGCATTTTAAAAATTATGAGTCAGCTAAACAATCATCGTCTGTTGTTTGACAATATTAATTCAAAGTTTCTAAAGAATACGAAAGAATATACATCGAAATCATTTTCGTCTAAACTATTTGAGTCAATCATCTTTCACTAAGTCGAAAGCACTTCCAGGACGAGCTGGAAAACTGGAAGGGTGATTCCACTACACAAGACTGGAGACAAGCCATTCCCCCTCTAACTTTAGACCCATTTCACTCACAAGTATTTGTTGTAAAACAATGGAACATATAATTTATTCTAATCTGGTTAATTTTCTTGCATCTAATTCATTCTTCAACGTTAATCAACACGGTTTTAGGAAATCTTTTTCATGCGAGACACAACTTGTAAGACTAACAAATGATTTCCATCAGGTTTTAGATCGTGGTTCACGAATTGACAGTGTTTTCTGGACTTCTCCAAGGCGTTTGACAGGGTCTCTCATAAGCTTCTTCTTCTTAAGCTTCACATACTTAACATTGAACATCATGTACTTTCGTGGATTCGCTCATTTCTGACTAATCGTTCCCAGTTTGTAGCATTAGCAATAGCCGCCGACTCGTCTGAAGTTTCAGTTAACGTCCGGAGTGCCTCAGGGATCTGTGCTTGGCCCTCTTCTCTTTCTCATTTACGTTGCCGGCCAACCATTGAATGTCAAAAACTCTTCTTCTTCGTTTGTTTGCCACTGGTGATTGTGTTCCTCTACGCGAAATCCTTGGCAAGTTCTGACATCTTCTTCTTCAAAATGATCTCGATTCCATATCAAGTTGGGTAGCTGACAACTTGGCACGTGTCGACGTTGACAAATGTCGGCATTCTGATAGTTTCAGCGTAAGTGACGAGTCCTCCTTCCTATATCCTTAATATGTATGACTTTTAGAGTGGGTTGACAGCGCGCCAAATATCAGGAGTCCACATCGCATCTAACCTCTCATGGGAATCGCATCTTCACCACGTCATTTCCAATGCAACCGCATGCTTGGCTACTCTAAAACGTAATTTTCGAAACTCGACTACGAGCTTTGAAACTCCTTTTCTATAAAACACTAAGTCCGGCCAAAAGAGTACCGCTTCTGCCGTTTTGGATCCCAACGCAGGAGAGCCTCGTCGGCGCCTATGGAAAGCTGTCAGAATAGAATCTGTAGCGCAACATTCTTTCTAATTGACATCGTACATCAAGCGTAACCTCTATGAAAAAATGCCTACCCTTACCAACTCTTTACTGACACGCCGAAAGTTTTATCGATTAAGTTTTATTTCGAGATATGTTTTCACGACCCAATCCCTTAAGACTAGACTCTTACCTGGAGCCATCCATACATATCATCACGCAATGATCACGTACATATGAGTCCAAATTCCGCGAGTGCCACACTAAAACCCACTACAGATCATTCATACCTCAGCACGTCTTGCTGACTGGAATCACCTTTCTACATCTATCGCCACAGTTGTTAATCCTGCTGATTTTAAAAATGCAGCTATCCACACTGCTAGTACTTGATTAGTGATTCCGGTGTTCTCTATAGCATGCGCGTAATAATCCCACCCCCTCTGCTCATGCCTTCGGGCCCTGAAGGTACCAATAAATGAAAAATGAAAAAAGCGCATCCTAAAATTGAATGTTAAAAATAAAAGGAGAAAGCACATACTGTGGACGACTTTAAATTTTGCGGGTTGAAATTTTTTCGTGAATCGGGCCAAAGCTGAAAATTTGAGGTTATTCGCGGGTTCTAATTTTCGCGAGATCAGTGTACAGCTTCACATAGCGTTCACGTATTGCCCGAATTGTTTGCGGGACGTATTTTTTCGCGAATTGTAGGCCAGTCTATGAAATTCGCGAAAAGTGGGGTCATCTCGCAAAATTTGAGTCGTTTACAGCATTTTCTTTTTACATTACGCTGTTCGTGCGTCGTTTTGAAGAAAGAAGGTTTGTCCCGCTAATCGCTCTTTGGACCCTACACGCATTTCCGTCCTCTCACTAAAAAAACCTCTGACACGCCAAAAAAAATTTTTTTCATGCTAGGCGTTGAAATGACATATCAGGACATCACAAAAAATTGTTTCTGGCCATGCAGTTGCGTGGCTTTTCTTATAAAAATAGAAATACGATGCACGCAATTCGGAGTTCCACGCCAGTGCACTGTGACGTACCAGTGTACCGCAAGGTGTCGGGGCGGTCAGAAGGGGGAGGCATCGACCTACGTCACTAAAAGTGGGTTCGCCGGAAGTCCCGTGAGGTTTCCCTCGTGCTCTCCCGCGACCGATGCCTAAGACTTTTTCTTTTTTGTTCTGCTCTTTGTACGAGCGATTGTAGAAAACAGAAGTTTCAGTGCTGCACCGTTGGTTGGTTTGCGTGCTGCCAAAGTTGAGGGCCGAAGGTCAGTGGATCAACGTGATGGAGGTCAATGATGAAAGCATTGCGAGTACAAGCCAGTGTACGAGTGCATGCACGTCAGTCCGATGATACAGAGCCATACTGGGCACAAAACAAGCTATCAATATTTGAGAAAAAAAAGGTTTAGAACGCTCGCAGAAATTAGGATTGCTAGCCATACGACACGCCCGATCGCATTGCTGAAGGTCCAGACACCGAAGGTCGGTGAATCATCGGATACTGTCCAGGCAGAAGATGCCTGCAGGCCTAAAGAATACGAACGGGTGAGTGTTACCAGAGTACCCTGAAGCGAAGCGTCAAAAGCGCAAAGTACGTGTTTTGTCTAGAACATGAGTGGAACTTGTTTACTAGGTGCACAGCGCAGCCGATGCGTCGTGATGCCTGAATTCAAGCCTCTTGAGGCCGGTGCTGCTGGGAGATGGGCAGGAAACCACAGAACCTGCAGTTGAGGTCTCACATCGAGGACCTGTGAGTTTTAATAAGCTTCGCCTGAGGGTTGTGATCTTCATCACTAAAGTGCATCGAGCATATCCATTCGCCTGCCACGGACTCTAATAGCTGTCACTGCGGGAACCGCGAGTCAGCCACGGTCCATCTCTCGTATGTCTCTTGGAAATACGCACGCAGTGTGATCTCTTTTCTCAGTTGTTCTGAAATACCGGGACGGTCCCTCACACAGCGCATTCTGAGGCATTGTTGTCGATCACGTCAATTCACTGACTCCCTCTTCTTCTACCTTTACATAGAAACATTAAAGGGCGACTTTAAGCGAAAAAAGTGTTTTTTTTAAACGGCCTAATTGGGACAAGCATGTCACAGACAAGTCTTCCACGAAAAAAACAAATTTTTTCACAGCAATATTTACGCCACAGAACGTAATTTGAGTCGGAGTCCCGACCTCTCCGCATTTTGAAACTCCCAGCTCTTTCGACGCCCGCGGATGTGGCTGGTGCTACGTCACTCCGTGACGTATAGCTACTGATTTCTCTGTATGGCGATAGTAATAGGAGACTTTGTGGCGCGCGATTCAAAACGGGTGAAATAGCACTGAAACTAAAAATCAGTACTGCGCAATAGCCGTATTGCTGCCAAAAATTTTGTTCTTAGGCGAGAAAGATTGTTTTGTGACATGCTTGTCCTAATTGGGCTGTTTCAAAATACACTTTTTTTCTTTGCAGTTACCCTTTAAAGGGGAGCCTCCCGGCGATTCACAGAGCAACCCCGAGACTAGAATTGCCGAAATCGCTTCGTCCTTACACTCTTTCCGGTATGCTATCTGGTATCGCAGGTAAGTTCAGAATAGTTATTAGTGAGAATCGGCCAATGAAAATGACGCTAAAAACCAAGATTCGGACATACCCGCTGCTTGCAGAATGCCGTGCACGTCACGGGTTGGGCGGGCTTGCGGTTTCGGAGCGACGAAGCGTAAAAATGAACTATGCCGAGGCATTTGTTTCGTGCTGCTGCGCGGGAGCTGGAGCGACCTTCCACAGCATTCATTTGACACCATAAAACCGTTTGTAATCAGTTGGGAACAAAGTCTACAGCCCAAAGAGTGAACCCCTGCCCACCCATGACGTCGCTTTTTCAATGTTGCCAGTAGAGCTTTGCACTTTGAAGAACTACGATGAGGACCAAAATTGTAAATTCTCGCCACTTCGCAAAAAAAAAGTTATTTTGTCAAAATATTTGGGTTACCTATTTCAGCGGCGTTTGTTGGTGCTTTTGCGCGATTTTTAGGGAAATCAGGGACTATGGAAAAAACGGCGGAGTTCCCCTTTGAGCGATGAAAAGCAAATAAGACGCCCATCTGCTCTGTATCGCTCGTGAAGGTGCGGAGAATAAGAAAACTATTCGCGAAAAAATGTCACACGCGCTCGCAGTAAGCTACGAGGAGGGGATACAACTCCTACGTGACTTCCGGCGGTGGCTCCCCTTCTGACCGCCACGACACCTTCTGCCTTGCGGTACACTGTTACGATCACAGTGCATGGCGGGAACTTTGAATGGGGCCTCGTTATTTCTATTTTTTATAAAAAAACTACGCAACTCTATAGTGAAAGAAAATTTTTTTGTAATGTCCTGATATACCATTTTACACGCCTAGCATGAAAAAAAAAATATATTTTTTGGCGTGTCAGAGGTTTTTAAATTTTTTTGGTTGAGTTCCGTTCATCTTACGATAAACCGCCGATGCCTCTACGATCAGCTGAAGCCAATTCAATGCCGCGTGTGTTGTCGTCGCGACCTTCGACATGGGGCGCCCAGGACCACGTCCGGAGCGCTTTGTCACGTAATGCGTTCAGAGCGCTGGATTGGTTTGTGTTGGCTTGTGGCGTCCGCTTGCACTTCATTATAAGGTGAGACGAACTATTCTTGAAACAGACTTTACTGAATTTTCTCACGTGATTTTTGTAGTTTCCCCGTTATCTCTGTTGGCAATATCTAAACCATTAAAACACGAACTAGTGAAAACACGTCACAAAAAAAAAAAACGCGATTTACAAATCTCTGTGGCGAAATACGAGCGAGCGCAGCTCTTCAGGTGGAAAAAAAAAGGAAGGAGGATATGCCCCCTCCTCCTCCTCCGTACCCTCCCCTCCTCCCCTCCCTTCTCTTCATCTTGCCTCCTCCTCTTCCCTCCTCCTCCTCTCCTCCTGCCGCTGAATAATCCGGCAGCGGATTAGCTGTGAAAGTGTAGGAACCGGGGGCCTGGTTCACGCACTAGCTGATCCGCTGCCGCCTTGAGCGGAATTGGCCGCGGCAATGCACAGTGGACGCTACGCCCCGGCGGCCGAATTCTTGCGGATTCGCCCGCCGATTCGCATGAGTGTGAACCAGGCCTTTGGATGCTGGACCAAGCCAGGAATAACCACCAGCGGTCGTCTGCGGGCAAAGTAGACTGGACTATGCCTGACTCGTCTGGGGCGGTAGCCCCTTGCGGACTAAGTGCGCTAAACTAGGTATAACCGCGGAATTCACAAACCTCGCTCTGATTGAGGCGCCCCTCCACTTCCTCGAGGAAGGCGCGAGGCGCCGTCACTAGCCAATCGCGACGACGGGTGAGGCTGGCCGTGATTGGCCAGCGCCGGCCCTCGCGCCTTCCTCGAGAAAGTGGAGAGGGCGCCTCAATCGGAGTCGAGGCTTGCGAATTCGGCAGTACATCCCCACCAACGGTCGTCTGCAGGAGTAAGTATGCTGCACTATGCTTATCACTCGCGCGACCCGGTCTGTCGCGTGCTAACACGCCCGGCCACCGTCGGCGGCAAGTAATACTCCAGTCGATTGCTCGCGCTTTCAGCAACGTCTCCTTTTTCGTGGCGCCGAGCTAAGAGATATCGGACCGTGGAACGTAACAATGCGCAAACAATAACAATACACAGAGAACGAAAAAGGAAAACACACATTGTACAGCCATCATAGAATCTATAGATAAAAAAAAAAAAGTTATTTATAGAAAATATATACAAACCTATATTTTTAATAGCACAATCTAATAATCTGAGTTGTCTTTCGTTTTATCTTTACTAATAACTGGCTTAGCCACAGAGGCTCCTCGTCGACTGGCAGCTTCAAGAACATGGAACAAGAAACCTGAGGGGAACCATTTCTATCAAAAAAAAAAAAATGCACCCTTTCCTGCATATCATACGCAATGAACACACGCTGATGGCCCGCAGAGCCTGTTCCCCCGCCAGTGGTTTCGTTGTCCCCCTTGTTATTTTATTAAGATTGAAGCGTTTATTAAAAATTAACAACCTTGGTCGACTTGGGACCCGATCTTTTTTATTTTAAATCGGCTTAAACCTGTTATACCTCAGGTGGTACAGGTAGGAAGGATTTTATTTTAAATCTTTAAATCTCTCCACCTAGAAATCTGTGGAACGGTATGGTCCGGGATCCAATTCCTTCTTAGCTACTTGGTAAATCTTCCTGGCTTCGAGTATTTCGTACGTATATGAATTAACATGACTAATACTTCCTTCTATATACTTGGGATCACCTATGCATTGCCTGCTACAGGCTATGCATCATTAATGTTGTCTTAGCCTGCTTGTAACGCTTTTTCGTCACGCTCGAGTGTCACACTTTTCTTCTATAAAATGCATTTCATAAACAGATTTTGTGTTAAAATTGTTCTTGTAAGCCCAATGCCTCCGCTGTTAGGTCCCCACTCAAATAGCAGTCCAAGGTAAACCATAACTATCAGCAGGCAATACCAGATATTGTTGATTCAGCAACGGTTATATGTTTCCTTTATTTTATCCTTTAAGAAAAGGTTAGTAAACAAAATAACGACATCAGTCACTCTCCCGTTCAGTAGCGGCGGCCATTTGTTTTCATAGGACGGCGCAGAAGGGCTAAAGCCATTCCATTTTAACCCACAAAAAAAAAAAAAAGGAAAAAAAAAGAAAAAAAAAAAGAGAAAAGTTTGGGCTTTCTAATCCCTCGCCAGCTCGCGCAATCTCTGGCCGAGATCGATCCGGGCACACCTCGGAGGCATTCCGTTCGCCCTCCCATCGATTTATTAGGCCGGTGGCGAAGAATGCCTCGTGCCTAACGTCGCCGTCGGATGCCTCGGCAACGGACGGGAGTCTGCTCTGGGCCGCCCAGTGGAGGCCCAAGCACGCATCAAGGTCAACAGCGCCATTCTTTCCGCTTCACTTCGGAGGAAGCGAGGCGTCAACGACGAAAACTAAAGGGAGTCATGAAACGCTTTTCCAACTTTTTCCTGTTTAGCTTTCCTCCTCAACTCATAAATCGCGCATTCTATCAAACAGTTCAAGCAGACGGAAAGGGGGAGTCCCCTCTTGCTCGGACTCTCGTTTGTCTAATCCGGACACATCCATTCTCCCCCTAGAAGATTAGCGTCGCTCAAAATCCAGACAAAGTTGCTCTCTCACCCTGTTCACCCCGAAGCTGACAGTGCTGTGGAAGCTACGTGCTCTTTGGGCCAGCCACACTTTTGCCACGTGATCACGCTCTCTCGCGCATACCCACGCGCAGAGAATGAGGTCAGATGGTGAAAGGGAGGCGGCTGATTGGTCCGGCAAGCGCGTAGCTTCCACCACAATGTCAGCTTAGGGGTGAAAGGATTAAGTGAGCTCCGGGGTCGTGTGACGTTCGTATGGGCCCGGTGACGCGCTGCGGGAGCCCTGACGAGCGCGCTGCGGGGTCCGCGGATGTATCACAAAGAAGAGGCAGCGAGCTTACGAAGGAAAGGAGGTACGAAATAGTCCGCTGGTTTTTTTCAAATTTTCGTACCGAAAATTAGGCTTTGACTTTCTACTTTTTTCTTTTAGCCCACTGAACGATGTGCTATTAGTAAATACCAATATAAATTGATATATTGAAGTCAAAATTCGTTTCATGGGTCCTTTAAGCGGATACGAATCTACACGACCGCGAACCAGAGGCTTCTCCAAAGCGGGCATCCTACATTGACCGTTATTTATCTCCGGTTCTGTCACTCTCCCTTCGCGTCTGCCTTCGCATATTGGCAAGGGTTTGCGCTATGGACGCCGATCCTACCCGAAGGCTCTCGTTTATGCAGACAAAAAGAGAAGAAAGATAAAATGTCGTAAAACATTCCTTTGCGTTGTTTGTTTAGTTTTTTTTTTTTGCAAGCTCCTTGTATGTTTAATTGTAAAACTTCTAGTGTAAACTTTTGTTAGCAATGTTTCGGTGGCTTGATGGTGCTATGACCCGAAATATTGTGCGTGTTGCTCATAGATATCGTTCAGGAGGATAAAGACCTTCGCTACCAAACAGTGAGTATTAAAATTGGCAATTGCAGTTGAGTGAGAGTAAAAGATTCTTTTCTCGTTATCGTGATATGAGAAATATACAATGGGGGAGTTCAGAATTTGGAAATGTCATTGTTGACAATAGCACGATAACAACGTGCTCGGCACTCACCACGCCCTACGTTTCTTGAAATGTCAAAGACTAACACAAAACATTCGTTACACAAATAAAAACGATCTTGGGTGACGTGTACTTGGTTTGATGTTAAAGTTGTTATTGGCCCTGTTGTTTGTGTTTTTGTATCAGCGGAAATACCTGGAATAAGACCCCAAACTTACCTCAAGGTTCACCATGATGATTTTAACCCGAGACTTGGGCAGAATGAGGAATAGAGACGTTGTCTGTACCTGTTATTTTTTCTTCGCACTATAAAAACAAATTTTCTTGTTCTGCCCAGTTTCGGCTTTAAATCATCATGGTAAACTTCCACCAGCTCGCTGAGCACTAAGTTTATCAAGTGTCAGATTAGAGGAGTCCTTTTTTAATCCAAGATCAGTAAGCTGCAGTTTCTTATCCTAGTTTTGATGGGGCAAGTTAGATCAAATAACTTTACATTTGAACATTATTAATTTTTTCATAGCATCGAAATCAGTTACGCTTTATGTCCCTGGACGTGAAGACCAGAACCACGAGAGTCTGACGAGCTTATTTTATGAAATAAGTTTTATTTCGTTAAGTAAATTTGTCTAAAGTGCAGCTCAGCCCCTATTGTGTTCTTGTGTCTTTTGTCTACCCTCCTCACTTAAGCTGCCATGTGGCTTCATAATTACGCCGCCTTTGTTTCCCCCCGGGTTCATCGACCGCTTCGATAACACCATGCACGTTCCGCGGCAGCAACGGCGCATTGTGAGACTCTGAGGTCTTTTGTTCCTTCCTTAAGTAGGGGAACGCTCCGCTTTAGAAATTTGAACAACTCGTTCGACAATGTCGCCTCATCAAGTTGGGAAGTGTGATACTTTAAGGCCCTCAGGAAGCGCCGGTACTGCGGCATTTGTCGAACAGCACGTGCAAAGGGGTAATGAAATATTGAGCGTTTAACTGCGAGGAGCAGGAAAAACGACATTCTGGGTTTTCTTGTTGGGTCCTGAAAATGATCTTCGGCGACGGCCGAGAGTCTGTTCTCTGCTGCTTGTCGTTCTACTGCCGTGTTTAGATTTAGCGCACGGCCTTCATAGCACTTACTGTGACGTCACGTGAGGCAATGCGACCACGTGACATTGTTACGTCACTGGAACTATTACGTCGCATGATACTATTCCGCTCAATATAGGAAAGAAATATTCCGATAAATTCGCGGAGAAATACTTCCGCTAAATTTAGGAAAGAAAATTTCCATCGAAATATATAGGAAAACGATTTTGCCGCTAAGTTTAGTGAAGAAATCCCCCCCCCCCCTTAATTTAGCGGATGAGTTTGTCCACTAAATTTTGCTGGAGACTCGTGACACCTTGTGACGACATCACCTCACATCGTGACGTCACAATGTATCGCCCTGATTTTCCACTGAGTTTGCCGGATGCTTTATTCCACTAAATTTAGCGGGCCACGGCGTACACGAAACACATCCGGGATTCATAGCGGAACCTGCGACTCTCGCCGTGAAAGCCCCGTTCCCATTCGGAATCCGGCGGACGCTTCCCTTCGTTAGGGGACATCAACGTTTCAGTTTCTCTTGACAGTTCTACTATGGTGGCTGGAAGGGGAAGTGTGGAGGGCGTGAGCGAAGGGCTGCACAGAAGTTGCGATGAAAACGACACGCCGGCAGACTGCTGCGCCCCTCGCGGTGGCGAAGATTTTCATTGCCACACAGGCGCTGCCCGCCGCGAGTGTGTTGAAAGGTCGCATCGCTTCTTTATATTTTGACTCAGGTTTCTGCAACTACATGAATTGCGCACGTTTCACCCGTTAAATGGGTCGTGCGCCTGAATTCCGCGATGAAAATTCTGCGACGAAATTTATGGACACCGCTAGAGCCACTCCATCCAGCAGGTGAGTCAACGGCCCCAAAAAGTTTGAGAGATACTACATTACGGAGAGTTCCCAACTGCTCACTCGGAGTCACGTGGTGTAGGGGCCGCATTTGCAGTACGAGCTGCGAGGAGGTCACAAACGCGTTGTTTGTCTGCGAGTGTCTCAGCCTTGCCATCTGCTTTCCTCTTCGCCACGGGAAAACGCGGCGCATCCGCACTTGCGACCAATCTTCGCCGGTGGCGTCCGCTATTAAATTTCAAACGCACCCCATGGTTTGAGATGGACCCCCTCTACAATTTAGGCTCTCTCTAAATTTTCATTGCGCATCGCGCCCCTCTTTATTATTGAGCGTATGCGGCACCCGTCACACTTCCCCTAGTTCTACTGAGACGTACGTGGAGTTAACGAAAAATGAGAACCCTGTTTTCGGTCAGGATAAATAAAAAAAAGCTGAAACTTAGTGAAAATGTGAAGCTATAGCGGTTTAGATAGAACGCGAAAGTTTGGGAAAATGACGTTACCTGGAGCAAAAGATAATTGAGGAAAACAAAATTTCTCTATGATCCGACGTCCACCTAAGCCCAATATTGTCAGAAAAAGAAATGACACTGTGAGGGCTTGTAGCATCTATTTCAGGGAAAAGAACTTCTCAGCAAGAAAGAGGATATTGTTTTCTTCTTGCTGGCAAGTTTTTTCACTGAGATAGATGGTACGGACGCCCACAATGTCGTCTTTTTTTTTGTTTTGACGATATTAGTTTTACAAAGACGTCAGCTCATAAACAAATTTTGTTTTCCTTAATTATAATTCGATCAGGTGATCTCCTGTCCTAAAACTTTTGAATTCTATAACAACCGGCAGGGTTACATTCTCACAAAGTTTGAGCTTTCTGCGATGCACATTTGATTTACCCGGGCCAAAAAACACGGTTCTCGTTTCTTTGGAACTCACTGTACATGTGTCGTGCGAAAAAGCAAAAATCGGTTACATGCAGAAAAATAGACACTAAAGCATGGGCTTGAAGTTTACTAGGTGTCTCGCCTTGAACAAACATTTTAGGAAAGAAGAATGATAAAAATCGAAGAACAAACGACGCATGCTTTTCCGCCTAGCAAGAGAAGCCTATCGGCCTAAAACTTCCCCGTATCCATCACTAAATTAGATAGCGTACCTAGAAATCCGCTGAGTTAGGCAAGTCTCTTTTCGATTTATGCGGTGGCGAATTTTGCGACCAGCAGCAGCGATTTGTTTCTTATTTTACCTGCGAAGTTAGAGTTCCTGCCTAGATCCCTGGATTTGCTTGATGGATCGCTGGAGGATTTCCTTCCTTTTGCAAGGACGCCTCACAAGCCGGGATCAGGGCAGGTGGTTAGAAGAATATGTTTTCACCGTCGAATGTTGGCACGCGGCCAACACAGCCCACCTAGGCCTCAAAGCTCGTCGAACACGAAGTTGGGGCCGAAGTTGACGGAGCGCACCGATTGGCCTATCACAACGATGACTTCGCATTTTTTTTTGACGACGTCCAATTGGCGCGTTCCGCGAAGTTTTGACTCCAACTTTGTGTTTGACGAGTTTAGGGTCCCTAGAATGATAAAAGCCCATGCACTATACTTCGTTTTCTGCTTTAGTTCAGACTGCACCAGACGCTACAAGCTAATGGGACCAATCAAGAGGCGTGAAAAGCGCGAGTCACTGCGCCTTTTTCTTTATGATGTAATTCAGCGATGAAAAGACATGTACAGAAACATGACAAACACCACGAGAGGGCGCTTTTGACGTTGTCTGATTGGTACCACCAGCTCTCGTAGCGCCGGCTGCGTCTGGACTTCAGCTGAAACAAAGTATAGCATTTCGACATCATCACATTCAGGTTGAGCGCAGACACAGATCAGACACGAGTAGTACTACGACAGCATTTCGGCTGGACCTCGCTTCCAGTAAATGCGTCCAAAAAGCTCAGTGTCGATCTCGGGCCCAATTGCAAGTTGGCATCATCCGATTGTGATGACGTTACGTGACGGTAGAGGGGGCAGTTCACTTTGATTATTCTAAGTGGCTTTGGGACGGCATGGACGAGAGCCCGCGAGTTCAACTCACTTTTTCCTATTCGCTATTATGACCAAATAGCTAATCATGCTCCCAAGACCTTTATTGATAAACGTGCAACAGTGTTTGAGATCCCCAAAGGGTAATAACACTGAGTCACCATGCTAGGTTCATACCGCTTTTCCACAAGGGCGCAGCCACCTCGAATGTCGTGACTTGCATGATATGCGGTAAAACATCGTTTTGATCTCTCCACGCCGCTGGAAGCTGTTTACGAAAAATGCGTGATAGTCACACACTCTTGTTTTGCCGCATCTATATTTCTCGCCTATTCCAGGTTCAAACGTTTTGTTAGTTTTTCATCCCGCATGTCAGATAAGGAACCCAC
Source organism: Ixodes ricinus (assembly GCA_037355805.1). NCBI lineage: Eukaryota > Metazoa > Arthropoda > Arachnida > Ixodida > Ixodidae > Ixodes > Ixodes ricinus. The sequence continues at coordinate 8,543 of JAZHYW010029780.1, read as the reverse complement.
GTGACTGAGAGAACGACAGGAAACGTCTATAATTCGACTAGCTAGAAATAATCCTCGACTACAATACGGCATTCAAGCTTTGTCTGCATTAGAGCCACTAAAGGAGCTATGCCTAAAGTATCGGCACTCTGTTCCCCGATATTGTTGTAGGTGCCGCCATCTTGGTGCTTAGTGCAGAGCAGAACGCAACTGCCGATCGCCATGATTAAAAAATGCGACTTCCTCGGCCTTAAATTCGGTGTTAGGAAGCTCATGAAATATTGCTTTGCTCTGTCGCGAACTGTTTCAACTATTTGTCGAGGGCAAAAAAAGCGTTTCCTGTGATTTCAAGTAAAGCTTCTGATAACTGGCAACCATAATGTCGAAGTACAAAGATGACTGCAGTGTCGTTGCTCTGAAGTCTATCTTATTCAGTGGCATAGTCTGCTCCATCCGGAACTGGTGCGTTTGTTTACCTGCCAAATGCGTACACGTGCTTTTGGTCTTCCCCTGACCTCAACCAATCACGGCGCCTGCTTGGCTTCCTCGTCACCGTTGTGGTAATTAACGAATGAAATAACTTTGCGCAATAATTGGGGTCTTCTTGACCTGACTCTTAAACAATTGTTTTAGATGCGGAGCATTTCTTGCTCGGGTCTATGTCCCGCGGCGTCGGCGTCGTAGTCCGCACTCACACTCACTGCATGCGCAACTCTCCTCCTCCCTCTCTACAACAGATGCGCGTTACCGCGTTACTCTCTCCACCCTCTCTCTCTGCCAGCTGCGTGCACTTCGCGTGGTTCGCTTCTACTCACACCGCGCGCGCATGCGCAACTCTCCCTCCTCTTGTCTCCTCTCCTTCAAGTGTGAATATAAGCAGCGGTATGCGCGTTCCCCGGAGGAGTGAAAGGAGGATAGCTTTGGGCGCGCGGGTCGCAGCGCCACGCCAGGAGCTTTCCAGTGGGGTGGTCTTTCCCCGCAACTCTGCGGCTGTCGTCTGCTAGCGTTTCTCGGCCGCTCGCGTCCGCCGCAGCCCGAATCCAGCCGGCCAAAAGAAATCAATCAGAAGGGAATAAGTTAATTACGATCCGCGATGCTCCGCATCACCCCATGGTTCCCCTCGGGAAGATGGTGTAATTTTTTGTTTGTTTTTTGTTTGTTTACAGTAAAACGACTATAAACTGTCGCCAACAGAAAAGGTTTACGTGCTCAAGGAAGTTCGACCTGCCCACTAATCAAGCGGTATAATTTTTGACGCAAATTATTTCATAAAGTAGACCAGTCACAAGAGCGGTTTAATCGAGTCTCTTTGCAGCTCTAAAACCGCTGGCAGTAATTGCCGTTCTTTGTCGCATGGAATAAGTGTCTCGCCGCACGATTAGATAAATGCGAGGTTGGTTCTAGTAGCGAGACTCCAGGGCGCAGGCTGCTAACCACGACCTCTTCAAGCCCACACTGGAAAAGCACGTTGGTGATAAATATCAGGGTTCCGTTAACTCGTATATATCGGAAGATTTGCGCGTCCCTTCTGTAGAGGGATTTATGTTGTGAGGTGGTCTACTTCTCTTACGTCTCATAAAGTAGTTATACAAATTCCCTGTGAAAATTAATTATCGTTAAGTTCTCCCATATCAACCCCAACCCCCTCCTTCCCACCCTTCAAGAAAACACGCTGCTATCATTATGATTTGCCCAATATTTTCTTAAGAACTGCGCTCGTGGTAACGTAGTGCAGAGAAATATCGATGTTTCGGATTTTCTAAAGAACAGCGGCGTCACACTCATCTTTATCGCCTGAGAGAATTCTCTGTCACGTCGTGACCTCTCAAACCTCTATGATAGGGACGCCATAACGCCTCAGGTTAAGCTCAAGAACAATTATAATGTCAGCGGAGTCGTATCGTTTTATAAAGTAAATTTTTAGGTTTTAAAATGGTAATGTTTTTATTCGAAGTGTGGTACTATTGAGAATGACAGTTAATAACAAATTACATCACAGTTTACACTATGAAAAAGTAAATCAAATTCGCAAATAAAGAAACAAAAACACACAAAAAGAACAAGCTAGGTACTATCGCGGACAATATGAGCTGAAACAGCGCTCCGGCCGGCGGAGGGTACCACCTGCGCCGCCTGTCGCCTTGCTCCGCACACACGTCGCACCCTGAGGCCGAGATAAATTATCACTTCGCTCGCTGCCCCACTGCGCTCTTCCGGCCGTCTGCTAGCGAGACGGCGGGTGCGACAGCGGGCAGGTGTGTGTGAGAGCGGCAAGGGGGGGGGGAGTACAAAAGATTACATTTGCCGTCCCTCTTTTGGAATTGATTTACTTTATCGCGTAGAATCACGTATACAAAACGCTGACTGGTGAAGAAAAAGTATTTCACTATCTTAAATTGCAGCTGCATAATCGTTTTTGAAAATCACATCAAAATACGTTGCAAGTTATTTTTGTTTGATTAAGTGCATGCACAAAGTAGGGACATCATAAAATATAGACCAAAATCTGTATACCGGATTTAGTCCAGCTCCAAGGAATTTACTTTTTTTTTACATTTTTCCTTGATCAGAGCTATTAAAAAAAAAACGGTAACCATACATGTTACTGAGAAGGTTTTGTAACCTTCATTGGTATGAAAAGGTTCAAAAATATAATTTCTTTTTTACTGGGCCCACCTGTTTATTTCAAACAAAACAAGTTGCTAACAAGACACCAGTGTTTTATTTACTAATTTATAGTCTTAATAAAGTGGGACAAGCAGTCATATGAGCTTGAAACTTGATCGAAAAAATATTCGCAGAGGACAATGTCAGACACAAAAGATTAATAGTCGGCGTGGAAGTTCAACTGCACTATACAAGAAGATCGGGATCAAGGAAGCACCAACAGTGTGTCGCAACCGTAGCATCAAGCTTTGTTCCAGTCAGCAGAAGTCCGGTTCAGGGGGTCCTGACCCGCAGTAAAACTTACAAAAGAATACCACGTCATTCTTCCCTGACCCGCGACCACGGCTCTCATCTCATATGGAAAGAAATTATGAGTGCAGCCACAAAATCTGGCTCAGCCCGAAGCCACTCCCATTGACTTCTCATTACTTTCCACAATTTGAGTGCAGTGGCGCGGTGGAGGGGACGCCGTGACATGGCTGCTTTGATGCGCCTTGAAACGTGATCGATGATATTCAGATCGGCTCCTTTTGGGGCCAGGCAGCATCGTCAGGCAGCGCTCCTCGACGCAGATACAAGCATGACAACGCATTTTCCACTTCGGCGCTTTCTTGAGATGCACTGAAATGAATGTTAGCTGAAAAACGTGAACCTTGGGCTACGGCACACGCACCGCGTGATGGTGGTTCCGTCGGACAATATTTTCGCTGGCAGACGGCCGGAAGACTGCAGCGGCGCAGTGACGCAAAATGAGAATTTATCTCGGCCTCAGAGTGCAGCGTGTTTACCGAGCGATGTGAAAGGCGGCGCAGGTGAGTACCGTGGACATGTCGGAGCGCTGTTTCAGCTCAAATTGTCCGCGATAGTACGTACTTATTTGCATGTTACTTCCAAGTTACTTCTCTAGGTATATATTTACATATAAAAGGTTTACATCTCGTTCATAAGCTTACCCTATCTCGTAACAACTCATGTTGCACAGTAGTTGCCGTCGGTGCTCTTTGAGATCGATCCGTCCCAATGAAGTCAGTTTCTCCCAGGAGCTCGGACAAGCTGGCGCACAATTCTAGGCAAGGTACTTCCAAAATCCGTCTTGACAACATTTCCTTTGTGTCGGAGGCAATAAACCGTTAGCAGCCGATTGCTCTCCGTATACGAGGACTTCATCCCAATGTCCCCTTTATCCGACATGACGATGGAACGCAAGCCTGAGAGCAGCTTTGTTGTGTAGCGCTGTAATCCAACGGCTTTTTTGTTTTCTTTCCCAGAAAAACATACCCACACGTTTCTATTCGATCTTACGTAGCAACTAACAAATGGTACAAAAACTAAACGAACATAAAACAGGTCTACATTCCGGCATATCCTCCCTCAGCTAAGAAAAATGGGTAGAACGGATATGCTAAAGCTGCTAGACATAAATGTTTGAGGCGCGGCGACTGAAGCTCCAGGAAAAATTCAGGAAATATTTCAGTCAGTGAACACGTGTTTTCTCGCCCCTAAGTGCCGAAAGACGACGGACAAAGTAAACGAAGTGGACAGGCAGAGCTTTGCAGGGGACTTGACACCGAGGAAGATTTAAAACAGAACGACAAAAAGAAAGGCTTTATAACTATGTTTTGTGACAGCGTATACCTGAGAATAACAAGACTGGCGAGTAATGCGGTCTGAAATGGAACCTCTTAACCCGGAGCGATGCTTCAAGTCGCGACTTCTGTTATAATGAAATAGACAAGATGTTTGGAGGCCGATGACCTCTTGTTGAGCAGCGTCGGGAAGAGCCAGTAACTTTGCATTCTTTTGAAACGAAGTCGTAAAAACTGCAAAAAGAAGTGTGCACTCTCCATTGTACTACATGACGGGGAATTGGTGTTCCTGAGGGCTTTGATTTGTACCCATTTCTGCGGGAGAGGGTATCTCTGTCTCGCGTTTTTTGTGCCTTTGTGGCAATAAACCTTAACAAATATTTTTTTTTGTCCGCTTAGTTTACTTAGTTCGTCTTCTCTCAGTGCCGTTTTAATTTTATATGAGTTATATTGAAAAAACCCCTGCCTTCATTGCTTCTATCAGAGCTGCAGGTCTCTACGCCTCAATTGCCAGCATTTTGTTTTGGCGTCAGGTTCCGGCAATGCGTGTTGCTCGGGGTCCCGATTGGCCGGATCAAATTTCGATACCCTTCGCATGATTGAAGCCTTGCATAAAAAATGCAGGCAAAATATAGTATAAATTCTCTCGGCTGTTATTTCGCAGGGTAGCTGGATATTAATAATAATGATATAATATTATTAAATTGTTTTATTCTTCAAAACAAACAGGGGTACTATCGCGCGCTGATAATATTCAGATTCGACTAGTGAAGTGCACTCTAATTATGTAATTGCTCCACTGCTGACACAAATTGTTAATCCTGCCTTTAAAAATAGGTGCAACGTAAAAAAATATATCAACTGATGCTTGAGGGTTCATATAAAGAAAGACTAACGTGTAATATAAGAAGGGTTCCGTGTTTTCGTTCTTTTTTTAGGCCGAATGTTTTTCCAGTGTTTAGTTTTTCCCATCGCTTCGGTGATTTTCGGTATCACTTTCTTGTGTCGCTAAAACGACTCGAGGCTTATCGGGGTTTCTAGAAAATCTGTGCAGGGTCTAGCAATGTCTAGCATACGATGGTGTCATTTTGAGATATCTCCCACTTTATATTGCTTATGTTTCGATTTTCCACAAGGAACTGACGTAGTGCATTGCAGATTTTCCCTGTGAATGCTCGCCCGGTCGATGTTTTCTTCGTTATTTACTGACGGTAACAGTATTTGTATAAAACGTCCTATTTATTTGTGTCAGTCGATATGACTGGTAAAACTCGACATTCTAGGACGCAGTTATTGTTGTTTTACGGCTATCATTGCGCCTGATATTACGAATTCATGTTTATTCACTTTTTCGCCTAAGGCTCACTCCTATTGCTTCCTTTTTTTTTTCCAACTTTAGTATCTCGGTTTTACAACATGAATTTGGGAGCCTTGCGTTCTAGTTTTTATGATAAGGTGCGCCAATTCGATACTCAGGATCCTTCGCACCTCCGTGATATTTTATTGCGGTGGACGAAGGCGGGACCAATTCGATGTTGCGAATCGACGCACACATCCATGCGGCCCATGAGATAGCGGAACCGGTTTTAAGCCCCACGTAAAGAGTGCAACAATAGACAAGTCCCAGCACTGGGGAAAGGCCAGTTCGGCTACGATTCGGCCGCCGTCCTGGACACGAGAGGCATCTTTTATGTCCGCTGGTGTCCTGCGGACAAAAATTAAATATGTTTGTTCTTTTTCCTGAAGTATTTTTTACACGCCATTTTCCATACTATCCGACGACTCGTGCTTACGAGCGATAGTGCTTTATTATTTGCTTTCTAGTGGCTTGGAAAACATAAGGGTTTCAACTAGGAGTAATCAAAATTTAAGACAATGCGCAAATTATGATTTCAAATATCGCCTGACTGTGCTCGGCAAAGTACTGAAAGTGAGAAATGAACTCGAAATATCTATTTCTTTATTGTAATACGTACAATGCACGAGTGTAGTCGCTGTAATTACATAATGCAAAAATACATATCGAAATATTACCCTGCGATACGCCTCGTGGTTGATTTAATTTGGTCTCAAAATATACTTTGATGAGTCACAGATTTGCGTGTTTGGTAAACTGATAACGATGTTGTCTGGAAAACTAACTACCGAGAAAAAACAATAAAAAAAAACCATAGCGAAGGACATAACAAATGATCACATACTCGGGCCGTGAAATGGCGCATCTAGAGATGGCAAACTGCATTCTTTGATAACTGAGAAATGCCTAGTTTGATGGATGATATCAACGACTTCTTTCACTTACATACATATTTTGTTAACGTAAAGAGAGTATTTTCATATCAAGCGCCGCAACGAAAACAACTTTCGACTCGCTCTCCTCTTCGAAAATCTCTGGCCGTCTGCACCACCATAAGCGACCAAATTATATACGGGGTGTTTCTCCGAAATCTGTCCAAATCGCTCCTGCCATACCTATACGCATTACTCAAGAAATTAAGTTAATGGCATATTGGTCTATATGCCTAAGAGGCCTATATGAGGAGAATTTGTAATGCAGGGTATAATTAGCTTAATAACTGGTTTTCAGTTATTAAATTTTTAATTTGTAAATGAATAGAAATGAGGAATAATTAAAGTAATTGTAAAAAAGAAAGGTTGCGAAAGTGATGTAAAATAAATCCTATCTCTAAAACTTGCATCCAAGTATGTTTCCTTGCCTACAGTCCATCCCACAATGCGCATAAATAATGCACGTTTTGGGAGCGTGCAGCACCTACAGTTTCCAACAATGTAAACCGACCCATTCGACGATGCAGTTTCGAGCGGCTGTGTTGCTGTTCCCTTTGATCGACGCCCACACTGCATTGGGTGATGAAATGAACGAGACCTTTGTTCTATTTATTCGTCGCTAAAACCGAAGTGCCTCAGGCCAAATGTTGCCCCAACTCCGTTTTGCTCGCAAGTCCTGACCGCAGTGGACGCCACCACCCAAGGAAAGGCAGTCAAGCTGCGCCAAAAGTGCATAGTCACGACGCTCGTCTTCTTTGTGCATTTGATACCACCGAGTGAACCAATCACGCACAATTGAAGGCGCCCAGTTCCTTTGCTTCCTTCTGCGCGTGTTTTCTAGCCCGGTAATTGCAAACCCACAAAAGAAAGGTTTGCAATTGTGACCATTGCCACAAACCAGCGCCTAAATCTGCCTCGGCGAATGATCTCTTTTTTATATTGAAGGTAACTGCACGCGTTCGTGCTACAACCAGCGCAGCTCTAAAACTGCAAAAGCATCTACCAAAGCGCGCAGCAAAAAAAAGTAAAACAAAAAACAAAAACGGACATGAACGATTGGGCGAACACGGGCCGTGCCGCATTTTACATTGCTGTAGTTGTATTCCGAGAAGCATTATCCCCGGCTGTGGCACCGACGGCGTCACGGAGCAACGAACCCGTTTATGCCTCCAACACGATATCTTCACAATGTTCAATTTGACGGAGGTACAGTACGTAAAAGAGCCGGTTCTATGCGATCTAACTGAAAGAATAGTTGGATTCGATATTCCACAGGGAGCACGTATTCTCGGTTCTTGTAGAACCTATTATCTCCAAAGTGATTCCCTGAGCGTTAGTATAGTTGTGTAAATGAACGCGTATGCAACTGTTTTTAGGACTCTGAAGTGATACCACTGAGAACCAAGTATTGTGTAAATGAACGCGTGTTGCCAATATGTTTTTAGGGCTAAAGATGATTCAGGAAGGAGGACTAAATAAAAATCGATTTTTTTCGAGTGGCGTCTGGGACCACGGGGGATGTTAGGGGGACATATCTGACATAATAATTAGGGATCTAATGGCTCGAACTTCACTAATTATTGTTTTTCAAAATCATACAAGCCTCGAACTACACATTTCTAATCGGAAATTTGTGGTTTACAAATCAACAAAAAAGCTACAATTGAGCGAGAATAGCAAAGATGCAGAAAGCCATGGGCGGTTTGGGGGAAGGTGAGTGGCATAACTGAATGCAGATGCAGAGTATCATTACCATACATAATGTTATGTTTACAAAAATGAACAACCCGCAATGTTCGAACGACATTTGGCAGCGTTGATGCTGCTTGCCACTTCGTTTCAGCTTGGAGTCCGGACGCGGCCGATGCTACAAGCACGAGTGTGTGGCCCTGAACAGTGCCTGTACTGCACTGGAGACGCGCGTGCTTGGCCGGGGACGCTGAAGCCCGGAGCTTTCAGCGCGCAGCGCATCTGGCTGCGTCTGGACCCAAGCTGAAACGAAGTATAGTAGCTTGCGCGCCT
>JAZHYW010029778.1:0-35776 GCA_037355805.1 Ixodes ricinus | reverse complement strand
GGAAGCATATCAGGACAAGCCGTGTACCGAGATCTTGCTATGCAATAACACCCGGCGAAACAAGCGTTCGCCTTCGTACCACCACCACGTGCTGTGTCGGTGGCCGAGTGGGTTAGCGCACACCAGCTCGGATCACGTGGGGTAAGTTCTCGCAGCTGCAGAACCGTAGATCCTGGGCTCAATTCTCCACCTGCACCAGCCTCGATCTCGATGAGCATCGTACCGGCGTGCGGTTCTGTATCACTACGGCGTGGTGCACGTTAAAGGAGGCGGTGCAACAATATTCAATTGGAATGTTTTTCACTTTACACGAGCTTACTGGCACACCTGGGACTCAAGGATACTCACACGCAACGCCACTGACCAAGAAACTCCTTGTTGCGGTGTAATTTCAAGGACAAAATCGATCATTTTCATTCAATCTCTCCTTTGCAAAATTTGATGACGTAACGTGGGGATCGCAGTACCCCAAGTGACGATATTTGAATGCGGTTCATAGATTGGACCCGAGCATTGCGTGGGCACTCGATTTGGGCTCGTGATAATTACTAGCTCGAGAAGCATTCGGGTAGTGGCCCGTGTCCAATCGCTGCAACGACGACAATAGCCGAGCCATAACAATGTCTGGAACTCAGCGCGTGTCCTGTGCTTTGCCAACCCCAGCGCGTGGCTATGAAAAACATTGGCGGCATATAATCGTCTCCAGATCACGTGGCTGCTTGTTCTGGCTGCGAGTTGAGGGGGTGAACGCTGCTCGTTTTTCTTTAATTTTTTTCTGGGACTTCTATTGCGTGGGGTGAAAAACGAACGCGTGTTTCATAGGTCATTAACGTCAGGGATCCGTTTTAAGCGGTATTTGCGCAAAGTACAAAAATTGTTGCATCGCCCCGCTTTAAACACCCCAGGTTCGCGGTTGTACCGCACTGGCTAAATTGCTCATCTACAGCTGAGACACCAGACGCCCACTGGGGCAGACTAACTTCCGGCTGTATAAACATACACACACAACAAAAAACTTTGCGGCCTTTTGATGGCTGGAGAAGGAAGCAATTTGAAGACGAAACCGATGCGGGAGCTTGATCGTCCGGACGTTAGTTTGCTGTATTGTTGTTTGATATCACCGTGACGAGACTTATGAGCTTCCATGCGTTACGCGTTTGAGGGTGGCTTATGTAAGTCCCTTGGAATGCTCGGCTTCGGCATGCCCCAGACAGCCTGCTATGACAATCGAAGTGTTACGATTATCAAGAGCGTCTGCTCAACTATAAGAACGTCGTACAGATTGGCGGTATCTTGACACCAACGAAAGTCAAGCAAAAAAAAATGTTGAGCGAAAACAAAAGTGGACCTGTTGCTTGTATGTTTAGACAGTCCAGATGCTGGTAGGCCTCAACGGGTGACTTGTCTCTTAGCTGTGTATGAGAGATGCTGGCCAATTGCGCAGTACAACGGCTCGCCTGGGGTCTTTTAACGTGCACCACGCACTAGTGATTACGCGAACGCGTGCCGGTACGAACTCATCCAGATCGAAACGAGTGAGGGCGGTGGATCAGGAGGTCTCTGCAGCGGAGGACTCGCTCCGCCGCCTCGAGCTGAAACGCGTTAGACCCACTCATCCACCGACCCCCCCCCCCCCCCCCCCCCCCGCCCCCCCGCCCCCCCCCCCCCCCCCCCCCAAAAAAAAAAAAAAAAGAAAAAGAAATCTTTTTTACGTTTGTTGTTGATGAATATGTACCACATTTTATTCGCCATTAACATACAACAATTTGAACTGATACTTCAGCCACTGGATATATGACAATGAATTTGTGAAAGGATTTTTTATCCGAGAAGTTCTAAAGTTAGAAGGAGTTCGTTGTTACTGGGTTGGTTTGTTTTGTCGAGCTCTGCGTGCAGCACAAGTGAGAAATACAGTTCGACAGAAAAATTGGCTACCTCTGTGCTCAGACGTCTTGAGGCAGAACATTTGGATACTTATATTAGACCTTTTTTCGGGAAGGGAGAACGTGCTTTTATGGTACATGAATAAACTGAAAGCAGCTAAAAAAACAAACAAAGTCTCGTCCTGATTTTTTTATTGTTGTTGCTACCGTGTCGATTCTTTTGTTTCACATTTTTTGTAAATGTTTAGTATGTCTAATAGTTTTTCTTTTAAATAACACTTTCCTGCTTTTTTTTATAAACCTCGCTAAAAACACGCGCCCAGCGTTCCATGTTTTCTGATAGAACGGGGAAATTTCGGAACACAGTGGAAGGTAAACATCTTGTTAATACGAATTTATCCGTAAAAACGTAATACTCAAGATTAAAAAGAAAAAAAAATCCCTGAATGTTTTATTATAGTTTCTTTAGTGCAGGGGTCGACAACCCACGGCCCGCGAGGCAGTTTTATGCGGGCCCCGGCACGACACTAGGAAGTCCGAAGCGGCTATCAGGCGCCAGTTTCCGGGTTGAGCGGCGTCGGCGTCGCCGTCGGCGTAAACACGGGCGTTACGATTATGGGACGTTTCCCCGCTAAATCTAACAAGGCAATTTTTCCGCTAAATTTAGCAGAAAAATTTCAATGCTAAATTTAGCGGGAAAATTTCCCCGGTAACTTTGAAGGGTCAAGTTTCCCCGCTAAATTTAGCAGGGAAGTCGACGTCACAAGACCTCAACACCAATTCAGTTTCCCCGCTAAGTTTAGCGGTGAAAATGACGTCACGACTTCGTGCACGCCACCCAAGAACGAATTGAGCGGCAGGAGGAGAGCAGGAGGAGGAGGAGGAGGAAGAAGGAGGGGAGGAAAGGAATACCCTCCCTCCTCCTCCTCAAAAGCTGCGATCTAGTTTCGCATTACAGAGATTTGTAAGCGTCTTTCATTTTTTTATATCGTAAATTATTTTCAGCACGCACTCGCAACAGCAGAGCTTAACTGAACCCAAGCAGACAAACAGACAAAATGTGAAAGGATATAATACAAATGGAGAAAAACGAGGCTTTTAATTTGTATCACGCAAAGTGGAATGTGGGGATCGATGGTATACATTTCCTTTTAAAATCTAGATCCGGAGAAACCTTACTTTAGGGACGGTACAGCAGGCCGTGCAGAGTCACGCGAGATCTGGTACACTCTCCGTGGCTCTGAGTAACGATATTCCGAGTCGTCAAACTGCTCCTCGAATACCTCCCAGAATTAATCGCACATACTAATCAATTTTTCTTTTTTTACGTCGCATATAATATGTTTTAATACACAACTCGTGGCAGGTGCGAGAGTTGATTCCTAGGACATATGCTTAGTGCTCGCTGTCCGAAGCGAAGAGCATGCGCTTGCTGGGCTGTGAAAATCGCACGCTGCGCAGTGCCAACACCACCTAGAACAATGAAGCGAAGCCCCTGAACATCCCCCAATGTGACGTCATCCCACTCGCGTATATGACGCCAACTCAAACGAGCCCGACGCCGAGGCACTCTCGACGCATTGACGACAGGACGCCGACGCATTTCTGGTGTCCAGTCTTCTGTCTGCGTTCCATCTCCCCGCGATGACATCCAAATGCTAGTGCACAGGCTTCAAATATTCTAGCTGCCGTTGGCGGTGCAGTGGCAAAAAATATACGACGAGGAGATGAGTGCTACTCAGACGCTATTTTTCGCTCAAAGCGGCTGCCACCAGCACACCGGCCTCCTCAGTATACGAGCAAATCAGAGGTCTCCCTAAATATATACCCCGGTCTGCCGGACAGCGTCCGCCAAATTCAATATCCCTCCGGGAGATGGACTCTGCGGCGAGCGCTAGGCTGGCGCTAGGAGTGGCGCGATCGCTTCCGGCGCAACCCAGATCGCGGGAGGAGACCACTTCCGCTTGGGCGATCGCTCGCTCCGCGCGGGGAAGGCCCCCACTTCCGACAAGCGGCGCCTGCAGAGGCCGAAAGAAAGCCGGCGAGCGAGCCAATTGAAGCCCCTCGCCGATCCAGGCCAGTGACGTAACGGAGCCCCGTTACATAACGGCCGCGCGTGACACCTGCCACGGAGGAGAGAGAAAAGCAAGCCAGTCCTCGCTCGCGGGGAGTGCCGCCGTAGTGAACATTTATTTCGCCGGCCCTTATAATCTGACAGTGCCTCGAAAGCGACTCGCTCGTTGCTCCAGTCACGCGTGTTTTCACCCCACGTGATCGCGCTCTCTCCCGTACCCACACGCGGAAAGCGGGGTCGGCCTCGTTTATTTTATTTGTTTTACGGTATCCTCAGGCCCGCAGTTAAAGGGGCGAGTAGACAACTACACTTCTAGATAGATAAACTAGTAGTAAAAAAAACGGACACAAAATAGTCGCGCAAAAATAATAATCACTAACGACAGTTTAAAAAAAAAATCGATCGAGGGTATTGATATTAATCATGCGGTCAGGTGGTTCCACTCTGACGTCATCCTAGATGTAAGGGAATCGTTATGCGGAGTGCAAGTCGTCTGCTCACTTCCGCAGGAGTTCCGGTGACGTCAGACTATTGCCGAGCTCTGATTGGCTCTGATTGAAAGGTATAGTAGACCTCAATGCTAGGTACCTTGATGGTCTACCCACTATTTTTTTCCAATCGGCCAATAAGAGCTCGGCGTTGTCGACATCATCGCCACTCCTGCGCAATTGAGCAGACGAACTCAGCGCTCCGCATAGGCTGAGGTTCAACGATGCGGAATGATGAAGAAGAGGCGGCTGATTGGTCTGGCGAGCTCGTAGCTTCCTCCGTACTGTCAGCTTCGGTATGAACGCGGTACACGGTATACATTTTACTTTTCAGCGTCGCTCGGTAAAGAGCAGAAGGCTACGGCCTCCTTAGAGCCAATCAGAGCGATGGATCGAGGCCTTGAGGATGCGTCGTAGGGAACGCACTCCGGCCGAAAAGAGGTGTCACATGCCTCTCTTGGACACGCTGATTGGCTCGCTGGGGTTTGCAGCCGTTTGCAAAGCGGCGAGGGTTTTCGCTTCCAACGAGTCTTTGTCGGTCTTTTCCCGAGCCGTCCTCGATACCCCCCGCAGCCCCGCTTGCTCGCTTGCTTTCCTCGGCGTACCCCGAACTGTTTTTTCTCACTGCGTGGGTTGCCCGAGATCGCCACCGGTCCCCGCGATAGGTCGTGTCAAAGATTGCAGATTGCGCCGGCACAAGTATACCCTTAGTGATTTTATATTTTTGAGGCGATCCGTTGAAACAAATAACAAAATAAATAAAGTGTGTCACGACTATCGGGGTGTGTGCGCGGCCACCGCGATTCCTTTCCGGCAAGCGGGATTGAACCTGGATAAATTTAGGCTCTTTTTTACACGCGCACCCTTTATCCACAGTTAAGTATGGTCAGTCTTAAAATTGCGGCTAAGGGTTTCGGACGGGCATCTTAAACCGCGGTCACGCTTAGGTGTCCTTATTAGTTTCTACCAACTATACCAGCCGGTCACCCATACCCGCAGTCACACTTAAGTGCGGTTAAGGGTGCCCCTTTAACTTGGGTAGTAGTAACGCCTGGCCAATAACCGCGTTTCTTTTCTTCCCTAAACGATGAAGCAAGAAGCGAAATTGAGGGTGTCCCGACCAGTTTGTTGCAACCTCGACATCGGTGTGGCTCTGTGAAAACGGGGGAACAGGTTGGGAGGCGAGCAGGTGAGCGTGTGAACTGCACTAAAGCGTGCTGTGTCATAACCTCCTCTGTACTGATAAAGCCTGGCAGATCGCCAGAGACAGCTGAAATGAAAGGTAGAGCGGCAGACAACGGATGGGAGAGGAGAGGCACGTAACGGGCGCCCCGCTGCGGCGAGACGCCGAAACACGCTTGTCCCGAGCGATGGAATGTCCGCTCGTGCTCCTCGCGTTCTTCGCGCTATCGCTTCTTTTCTTGTCGGGTTTGAAAACCATGTTTCGGGTCCTCGCCGCTGCAAATGCTGTGCGCTGAATACCAGGCTCCCGGAGAAATGCTCTGTGCTACCAGATCCTCGCGCTCCAAATCTGCGACCGGCCACTCTATGGCTCCGTCGTCGAACTGCCAGGCTTAGTGAGTTATAGAGGAGGCTATGGCAGTGCTAAAGCCGCGCTCCCAGTGCAAATACATCGTCGAAAGCAGCCAACAGACTTTCTCTGAGGCGTGTTTCTTCCTTGTATGACGGTCACATTGGTCGTACAAAAAAAGTTCTCCAGACATTTTGCACTACGCAATGCAAGCATGACGCTTTGCGTTGCGTATTGCCACAGCGCAGACTTCATTTTGAGGTCTAAACGAATGTTCCGCCTCACCATTCGCTGAGCTGATTTCGTAGACCGCAGAGATTGGCTCTTTGAGTGTTTTGCGGGTAAGTAGACGCGCGGGCATTTCTTAGAGTGTATAGTGCGGCCCAAGGATACTCGCACGCAACGCCACAGACCAAGAAACTCTTTGTTACGGCGTAATTTTAAGGACAAAAGCGAGCGTTTTCTTTCAATCTCTCCTTCGCAGAACTTGATGACGTAGCTCGGGTATTGCAGTATACCTCCCAGTGACGATATTTGAATGCGGCTTGTAGGTTGGACTCGAGCGTTGCGTGAGCACTCGATTTGGGATCACGATAGTCTATGGCTTGACAGTCATCCAGACAGCGGCCCGCTTCCAATCGCTCCAATGACGACAATAGCCGAACCATAACAGTGTCTGCAGCTGCAGCACGTGTCCTCTGCTTTCCGAGCCGTGGCTATGTCTAAATCGCTTCAGATCACGTGGCCGCTTCTTCTGCCCTGCAAGTTAAGGGGCGATAAACGCTGCTCGTTTTTTATTATTTCTATTTTTTCTGCGATTTTTGTTGCGTGTGGCGAAAAACGTGCGCGTGTTTCGTAGGTAATTAACGTCATGGATTCGTTCTGAGCGATATTTGCGCGAAGTACGAGAAATCATTGCATCACCCCTTTAATAAAAAGTTACGGCGATGAATGCGTCAGCGAGGAATCAACTGATTCTGGCCGATAAAGAGAGACAGTTCTTGAGAGCAGCAGCGGGGTGTGGTATTGGTTGAGTGGCGTGATGGTGCAGGGGCAAATATTCCCGTGGATGTCCGAGCGCATTGTGTTGTCTGTTCTTTCCTCTTGTTCCCGTCTATAACCGCAACCATTTTTACAGCGAAGCTATTATGTGCTAAGATCTGGGGAAAAAAATGCGTCCATGGATGTTAACAAAAACTCCCGTTTCAACGGCGCTCCTTCGTTCAGATTGGTCGTGGCAAGTATAAATAAAAATACATCCTTCCTTGGCATTATTAGATAGTGAGGTCCTGATCCCTTGTTATCATCTACGGTCACCGACTTATCTCAGCTAAGAGTGCGCTGTGACGAGGCTGAGGGCAGAACGCGCCGATTTAACCTTCTTTTCTTTCGCTTCCGCGATGCTGATAAGAGACTTGGGCTCTTTATCAGCATCGCTGATAAAGAGCCCAAGTCGCTGTAAAACCTAAAATAGTCGTATACCAACACGTATACGTATACCAACGACCAACAACAGAACGTGTATCGACCTCACGTTTAGCAAGAACGTATCCGAAGTCAAAATACAACCAATGGCGGTTTACCATAGTGACCATAAGGCAATGATCACTTTAGTCACTAAGAATTAAATAAAGACAATTAAACAACGAAGTCGTGTACGTGTCTTCATTGCAATCATATGTAAATCGTATAGATGTCGTAAAGTTGTTGTTAAGTTGTCGTAAAGATAACAGCTTCGCTGGTCCTCCATCTTCACTTGAAGTGGATGGGCTCTACAATTTTTTTTTATTCTTTTAGATCGGATGTTTTCTTTCAGTCTTTCTTTCGCAAAACTTGATGACGTCGTTGCGGGGATCCCAAGGATGGTGTTCTCAATATTTCGATCCCCGGGACATCATCTTCAAGCTTTGCGGTCCCCGCGGTGGCGATATTTAAATGCGACTTAAGGCTCGTTCAGACATGTGCAACGAGCACGTTAGCTACGACTGCGTCCTTGTGACGGTGCGACCGGAACGACCGATCTGCACCGCGCGTACACACGCCGGCAACCACTGCAACAAGCGCAGAGGACGTCAGCACGGCTGCCGCTTCTTCGCCGCCGTCAGCTGTTTCCGCGATGCCTCTTAAAGAAGGCGGCGCGTTGACGCTCACTGGCGTAACAGGAAATAGACAGACAGTTTTCTATAATCTCAACCTATTTATTTTATTTTAGGATAGGTTTGCAAGTTGAGTGGACAAAAAAAAAGAAAAGAAAAAGATGCAGTACGCTGTTGGACGATTACGACTTTAACATACGACTTTACCAATAATACAAATCTCGCCACAAGCCTTCTTTTTTTACGATTGCAAAAGACAATGTAATCTTAGCAGCGACATAGCAACGTAGAGATATGATTTCGTGATCAGATAAACGTTGCGAGCGTTGAGGATTGCTAACACCAATCACTTTTCTCGGGTGATGAAAACGCGTCAAAATTCGTATCCTTCATGCACGCCTTTAAATACGGTACGCACCAGTAATACCTTGCGTACAGTAGGTAACACTGAGAAATTTGGCACGATTTTTGTGCCTCCATATCGTGCGAACGCGTCTTCGTGGGGTTGCCTTTCGTTTGATTCCAGCCCTGTTTTTGAACGTGTTTCCCGACTTCCTTGTTTAGTTTAAATATTATTTTTGTTTCGTCTATAACAAGTGGGTTAACTACGAAACGATCGGAATGTTAAATAAAAGGTTGGGAATGCAAACATTGCCTCCTCGATGTTACTTCACCGGTGCGAAAGGAACAAAAGTTCAGGCGCGGTTGTAAGAGATACACGCATTTTCCAATCAACTGTAAACTTTGTGACACGACATTCGGTTATTTTGTCTGTATAAAACACGAAATAAATCATGAAAAGCAACGGTTCTGCATTCTATAATGCTGAGCGCAACAAAGCAAACGTTACGTGCGGCCTGAGAGCTGAGAAAAATAGGTTTTAGAGCGCAGCTTCTTAGGCGCCCGTTTCCGTGTTTCGCGACGTCGGCGTCGCCGTCGACGTCGGCGTAACCACGCTATATCTAGCGGGGAAATCGACGTCACGTGACCTCAACACAAATTCGATTGCCCGATAAATTTGGCAAAGGAATGAATTGCGTGCTTGAGGTCACGTGACGTCAATTTTCCCGCTAGATCTAGCGGAGAGAAACTGAATTTGTTCATAGGTGACGTGACGCAAGGTCACGTGACGTCATTTCCTCGCAAATTTAGCGGGGAAACTGGAGTTGGTGTGAGGTCACGCGGCGTCAATTTTTCAGCTCAATTTAGCGTGGGAAGTTGAGTGTAAGGAGAGGAGGGGAGGCTGATGGAGGAGGAGAGAGGAGGAGCGAGCGAGGGCCTACCTGTTGCACGACGGCATATCCTCCTTCGCGGCCAGTCCCGCCGTTATACGTGCTCACTTATGAGCGAGCGAGGCAACGTTGGAAGCGCGAGCCCGAAGTTCCTGCGCATCAGGCATGCCGGGAGAGATCGCACGAAGCTCGTCCGCGCTCTTAGCCTTGGCTCGCCTCCGGCCGCAGATACCCGGAGTCGAAGTGAGCACGAGCTGCGTCACGAAAAAAAACCGCGACGCCAGCTCGCAGAATACGCATACGCAGCGTTCGAGGCGGCCACCAGGAAAGGAGGATTCAAATTACGTCAGTGCAAATCCCATGTATACTCACTTCCCCGGCTGGCTGCCATACAGATTACAGAATTTAAATGCCTATATTTTATTCTTGTTTCACACCACTGAAGACGTCATGCAAACGCAGTTCCACTGCGTAGCTAGCGACGTCATTCTAGAAGCGGCATTTGCTGGACGTCACTTTCGATCACTTTCCAGTCCGAACCAGACTTGTACACGTTACTGAAAATAGTAAGGAATTACATTACAATTACTCGGGGCTCAGGGCTACCAGGGCCGAACGCCGGACGCCAGACGCCGACGTTCGGCGTTCGAAGAGTGACTAGAAACAAAGGTCTCTCTCACTTATTATGTTCTCGCTGTTCTGATTGGTTCTTCGCCGTTTTTGTCGCCTGATGCCGCGACCAGCCTATTGGCTCCGGAGAGATAATGAGATGCTCGCCACGCTTTTTTAGGCTAGTCGGTGACGTTAGTGAGGTTAGAGACGGAAAAGACGATTTCCGAAAAATCTCACAAGGCCACTCGGCGACCCCACATTGCACCGCGCGGCGCAAGGAATTGTGGGTGCTCACCGTACGTCTCCACAGTACAAAGCCTCGCATAGGCAGCTTATGCGGCGTCTCTGAGCATACTCTGGCCAGGGGACATTTTGTTTTTCTAGAGGGAATATAGAACAAAGGTTAATTTCTTTCCTCACTGCGATCGATGTGAGCCCGGTAAATGCGAATGGAGCGCAGCCGCTTGAAGCTACCTCGTCGAATGGATCTTTTATATTGCTGGAGACTTCAGAACTTGGGAGTGGCGCAATCCCATTTCCTGACCAGCGTAAGTTCTGGAACGAAAAGAACCCAGAAGGAATGCATCGCAAAGCCGGTACGCGCATCCTGTTTTGTTATCGGCGTGCCTTCTTTGAATTCGAAACTCGCAAAATGCTGAACCAACGTGAACATGCAACTTCTTCTATTCACTCCTTCATGCGCCGTGCATCGGATTTCCGCAGTGCGTCGAGAAGACGGTGGAGGCGCTGCGTATTTCATGAATGGTTTCTTTTTTGAAGAGTATGCGCATGAAACTAAGGGCGTGTTATTCGGAGCATAAATCCCCAATACGCTAATACCAATAGCGCGGCCAAGAATTATCTTTTTTTTTGAAGGGCCCCGGTGTGGGGGGGGGGGAGGGGGAGGGGGGCTGGGGTTGAGGTGGCAGGGATGTTCATGAGTTCGGGGTGCGAACGGGGGGAGGGGGGGGGTCAAAATGCTTGTGTATATTTTAGGGTCGGTTGGATTTGGAGGGGGGGTGGCTAGCTTCCCCCTGGCTACGCCACTGGCTGATACACACAATATCTTTTTTGCTAGAGCGCAGCTCTTGAGGCAGGCGGTTTCCGGCTTGAGCGGCAGTACGCTTCGCCGGCGTAATCCAGCAAGCAGCGTGCCATCGACCTCTTAGGTCAGATGACCCCCCAGGTCACGTGACCCGCGCCCCCCGCGAGGTCACGTGAGCCGAGCCCCCCCCCCGAGAGTCAGAGACCCCCAAAGGACGTTTCGAATCTGTAGTCTGCGACGCGGATGGAGCTCAGGAGGCAGGAGAGAGGCGGACATCCTCCCAGTGAGTACCTTTGCGCCTCCTCACTCCTCAATACGCACTGACTCAGAAGGTTTCTACAGCGAAGTAAATCGCTTTCGCTTTCTGCTGTAACACCGATTTTACGTTGCGGGGCGAGACGTTATGGTAGGTCCGCGTGTTGAACGTCCATATACATCTCCTCTCGTCCGCCATTTAGCCTGACCATCGCTCCGTATTAGTTCGCTGAGACGTTCGTCGATATACCAGGGCCTCCCGATTCCTAGGAATCGCGCGGTCACAGCTACGCTGACTAAACACTTCGGTTCTACAAAATACAAAATAATAAACGCTGTTATTTGACGAGGCAAATTTGGCTTCGTTTAGAAGCGTTGAGTCGCGTTAAACGACAAATATTATTTTAAAAAAGAAGGCTACTTTGACGCGGAGAAGAAAAACCTGCAAGTACCGCAAAAAAAAGCTCATTTTGAAGTTCAGAACTTATCCGAAATCGATAGCGTCAATTCTTCCAAGAGTCTAGGTTTCAAGATTTCCGAGAATATGTCGCGGGTGAATTATATTCATTAATTTCATTATTTCTAAGACATCGTAAGTGTGTGTGTGTGTGTGTGATGAACTGTCACCGCTGTACATTGAACAACAACGTTAAGTTAATAATATTGAATTATTTAGCCTACTTTCCCTGAAAACTTGAGGTATACCGCGACGTGAAAGAATCTGGAAAAAGTACACTTGTTCCAGAAAAAAAAACAAAACAAGTTGAGGGCAATAATTTTTTTTTGCTTCACTTTCGTCAATCTGTTTATTTAGTTCCGCATTACCAACATACATAATTTATTTGATTACGAACTTTTCACTACCCTTCGTTTCAGTTCAATTGTAGACGCAGCCGGCGCTATATGGGGTTTATAATGGGTAGGGGTGTCAAGAACTTTTGTCGAACCGGATTTTTAAGACGAGCTTTCGGGGTTCGACTAGGTCGAACCGGTTCGACGAACCTTCGAATGTTTACTAGATTCGGCCATAGAATTCGGCCGGTTCGACTTTGCGGACAGTGTGGCGAGACCTTGATACAAGCATGTCTGGGTTTGGAGAATTTGTTTTTATGCAAAGGGTTATTTTAATTTTATGAGCACTTGCCAATAAAAGAAACTAATTCAAATCACTGAAGAAGTTATTAACTTAATTTTTTTGGAGCGTATTAACTGAAATAACCAATCAGTGCTGCCCTTATATTCATCCCTTAGCCATCACCATCCAGTCCGAAGCCAACCGGCCAGCCTGTCGCGCATGTGCAGAGCAGTCGAACCTTAGTCGAACTTTTCACGAGAAGTTCGAAAACGTCGAACCTGGTCAACCTCGAACCTCAACCGGTTCGCGAAACCCCTAATAATGGGACAAGTCAAGCTGCGTCAAAAGCGCTAATCACTAGACCTTTCTCCATTCATGATCGGTTCAGCGATGATAGAACACTTACAAAAACATGACGAACACCATCATGATGTTCCGCTTTTGATGCTGTGTGATTGGTCCCATCAACTGGTAACATCGGCTGCGTCAGGACTTACGCTGAAACGGAGTTACAGCCTAAAAGTACAGCCGCAACGGAAAAAGAGTAGCACAAGTGAACGACGACCGGAGTGGCAAAATCACGACACGCGGCGCTTTTGCTCCCGAGCGCGCCGATAGCGAGAGTGCCAGTCACGTTCCATGTCTCAACACGGGGGTGGCCGGCAGAAAGCAGCCCATCCTAAACCCTGCATTTTAACAGCTAACTTATCCTTCAATCTTTCTGCCGGTCACCCCCGCGTTGAGACATGCAACGTGACTGGCACTCTCGCTATCGCCGCGCTCGGGAACAATAGCGCCGCGTGTCGCGATTTTGCCGCTCCGGTCATCGGTCACTTGTGCTACCGTTTTTCCATGGCAGCTGTACGGTGCATGGAATGCTTCTCCGACTGGTCTGTCTACCGCGTCCAAAAAAGTGGTCCCTCGGTTTCCGCCTGATGACGTCACACAAGTGTCACGCGGTCACCCGTCGCGATCCTGGCGGCGTCCCAACAGCTGCGGTGTATGTGGCAGACGCCTGTTCTGCTGCAGTTTGCTCTCCAGTGTGACAGTCCACGGAAGCTACAGCAGCCAGAAGTTGGGACGCCATGACGACAGTGACACTCGCGTTCGACCTTTTTTTTTGGCGGAAGTTAATTTTACGACCAACCGACAGGATCGCGACATCCGACGGCATGACACTCCGGTTTTTGGGACGCCATTTGTTGCCAGCTTGATACCCCTTTCGATGTACGGGCGGAATAGAATGCTAAACACACCACTCGGCGACGCGTTCCACAGTAATGAAAGTAGAACGGAGTAATTAATACAAACCGTTGAATAAAAGTAGTGCTCACATTGATAAAAAAATCTTCCTCTAGCGTTGGGTGTTGGGTTGTTGTTACGCCTTCAGCACATTGTACTGAAATTCAATACTACGCCATATAGATATGTTTAAATAATGTGTAGCCACAAATAGGACAAATAGTAAACCGTCCATGGAAGAAATTTGATTTTCTTTTTAGACGTGGAAAAGAGCTCTACATCAGGCACGTATCCAGGAGGGCGGCCCATGGCGCCCTGGCCCCCCCCCCGAAATCTTCAATTTTGCTGGGACCTCCTCTCCCCACTCCCCCTCATACAACATTTTGTCATGGGTGGGCCCCCCCCCCCTCCCCGAAACAAAATCCTGGCTACGTGCCTGCTCTACATCATAATCGAAACCCTGATACGAGGATTCTATTTCATTTCTCAGTGTGGCAGGGTTAAGATTATGATGTTTCCTAACCAGGGCGCCTGCCTACTTTCGCTTCTAGCATTATTTACATTCATTTTGACTTCGTGGAAAGGTCTCTTAACTAAGAATAGCCATAGTATTTTTCTCGCGCCTTGTAATAAAAAGGAATCATGCTAGAAGCACGTCTCGTGAAATTCCTGATAGTGGATGTTTATTTTGTTTTCTCTCGTGTTTTATTTCCTGCTGCGCCTTGGTCCTTATGCATCGTAGGCGGTCAAGGTACGCGCCAAGCTGTGGCCTGCAGCTTTTTTTCCTGATTACCGCCATCAAACTTCGATGGGATTAAACTCATATATTATTATTGGTATTAGTAGTAGCTGTAGTAGCAGAGCTATGAGCAATTGTAGTGGCGGTGGTAGTAATAATTGCAATAGTAGTAGTGGTAGCAGGAGTGGTACTCTAAAAATTTCTACGCGTCTACTTAACCGCATAACACTCGATGAGCCAATCTCTGCGATCTACAAAATCAGCTTAGTGAATGATGAGGCGGAACGTAAGTTTAGACTTCGAAATTAAATCTGTGCTGTGGCATTGCGCAAATCAAGCATGACGCTTTGGATTGCGTAATGCCACAGAGCAGACTTCCTACACGCCTGCCCGTCGGTACGATACTCATCTAGATTAAAACGCACACGGGTAGGGATTGAACCCAGGATCCCTGAACCGGCTTGCTAGAAACAGCGTCTCAGCTGAGACTGGGCGAATGAAAGCAGTGCCAAAGCCAGCGCTCGAGCTGAGCGCGACTCAAACCGCGTCTCAAGACGCTCACGCGCCCCAGCCTTTGCAGTGGTTTCTTTCGCCCAGTCTCAGCTGAAACGCTGTTCTACCACGCCTAACCACGCCGGCCCTGGGTTCTAGAGCGTGAGGTTTTACTCCACGTGCTAGGAATTGCGGTACATTTGTAGAGAGTTATAGCAGATCGTCCCGACGCATCCGCTACCTCCGTTAACGATAGCCGATAACGAACACGATGCATGCGCAAAGACGGTGGTGGTGGTGTATCGGGGATCGTTATCAAATTCATCGAAACGATCTACTAAAACTCTCCTATGCCGTTTACACACTCGGCCACCGATCCCCCCGCCTAGACGCAAAGAACAATAAAAACGGGAAATCGAAAAAATGTGCTGGTGTTTTCAACGGGGAACTCTGGGTTACGCAAATCGCTTCGGGGAAGGATTAAATGATTGGAAATGACGCTTGACTAAGATAAACTATCGCAAAATACCAAGTGTGGCGGAAGAGACCGAGACAGAACACAGGAGACCGGATAAATGTAATATCTGGTTATTGCACGGGGGCCGGCAATTGCTATTTAACTTGCAAGCGCGTGGATGTTGTCGTCACATTTCCTGGGCAGAATGTTGAAATGACTGGATGCTGAAAGGAAACCGATAGCGGGCAAAAAGACAAGAGGGAAACCTCGAGGAACGACAGCAAGCTTGTTGAGGCAGCCGAATATTCATAGCATTTTGTTTTTGACGGAAAGAAAAGGGTTCCCATTACCTTGTTTTTACGCTCCCTAGTGAAGGTCTGCTTTCGCCCTTTTTAATCAGCATTTTCTACATTTGTAAAGATTATGTTGTCTTAGTCGTTTGTTCTTCCGATGAGAGTCGGCTGAGCTGAACCTCAGCCCACTGTCTTCAGGACTTCGAAAAAAACGGGAAAGAGGGCATGCCTATGCGGAGCGAAAGTTCGTCTGCTTCTTGCGCTAGGAGTTTGCGGTGACGTCAGAAGGACGCCGAGCTCTGATTGGCTGATTGAAAACAAATAGTGGGTAGACCTCGAGGCATCTAGCATTGAGGTCTACCCACTATCCTTTCAATCAAAGCCAATCAGAGCTCGGCGTCGTTCTGACGTCACCGCAACCTCTTCGACAGGAAGCAGACGATTTGCTCTCCGCATTGTCTGTCGTCTTATTAGCCTCCGTGTGCGGGAACCAGTGTTGCTAACTCAAAAGTCGAAAACCCGCCAAAGAATTTAGAAAAAACTGTTAAGAACCGCTGGAAATCGCTAAATTTAACGCGCAGGCCAAGAATGACCGCTTCAGCACCATGTTTCAACGTTTGCCTCCATAACATCTCAATGGGGTCGCGAGCTTTGTTCTCACTGATAGCAATTTTGTTGAGAGTAAGCAAAAACAATGACACCAAGACTCTAACTTACCACAATGATGAAGCTATTTACGATTGATAAATGCAAACTCGAGAAGATTTTAGACCGTCAGAAAAGGCGCTAACATGACACGAAAACCGCTAAAAAGAAACGGGTATTTCTCCCCAACTCAGAAAACCTAAAAATTTAGCGGGAAAACCGCTGAAATACTGACGGTAACGAGTTACACCCCGTCCATGCTAAAGCCGTAGTGTAGAATGTTTGGCGTGACCTAAACAACGCCAATGGAGAGTCGACGCAACTGCTGGGTGAATGTTCGGCAGGGACTCGTGTCCCCACTGGATGAATGGATAAACGAATGCTAATGGCTGTAGCCTTTTTAACGGGCCGTAGCTAGCGCGGCCTAGCCTAGAAAAAAAATTACTGACTGAACACACGTCTTAGCTGTACGCTGACGCATCAGTCATTTGCAATCTGTTCCCTGGGCCTTCTTTAGTTGACGTCAACAATTCATAACTACGGCTTTGATATGCGATAGAAGGTGTGGGGACAAGACAACAAGAGTTGCGTAGGCTGAGAGAAGAGAGTTGAGTGGTTTGAAATTTTTGACTATAGAGTGTCATGAAGGGGGGGGGGGGGCTACCAGTAAACTTGATATTGTTTTGTTCCGAGGGAAACGGTTGATTGCCACAGTTTTATGCTACGTCGGTTTGGCTCAAGTTGCGTCTTCAGAGGCATTTGAGTGCAGCGCCGACCCTCGGTGTTTTAATAACTCATCCATGCTTTGACGAGCACGGAGCGGGGAGAGGCTCTGTGAAGAGAAAAAGAAACACGAATTTACGCGTAGGATTCGGATGGTGTCTGCACGACAAGGGACCGTGAGTGTTACCACAGTGGTTCCCATGCACGTTGTGGGCAGAGTCAATTGTTCATCGTCGAAAATGTGTGTTCGTTTTTTAATTTTTTTAAATTGTGTGTGTGCGTTGACAAGACAAGACACAATGAATCCGATTTCCAGCGTAAACCATCGGTGTATTGATCCCGGAACATCGTCGTCGTTGACTCCATCGTCTATAGACAAAAAGACAAACAATTTTTGTTTACTCAGAGTGAATCGTGCCGCTTGCAGGATACATGAAGCGCTCGAGTCGGCTCGAACGTACATAGGAACTGCCCCACAATTCCCCTCGCCGCGAGGTCTCCTGGAATTTTCCGCAAAGGTCTATCGCGGATTTACGCATCTTTCTATTGTGCTCAGTTTCCCATAACTCTAATCCAGTGCGATTTTTTCGAGTTCGGGGTTCCGAGAAACATTCCTGGTTGTTCTGCCAGCGGTGAAACCAACCTTCGAAGATGCTATTAAGCATTTGGTGGCATCTTAGTTTTATGAAGCGGCCGTTTCTGAAACTGCCCACGAGTTCACGACTTACAATAGTCTAAGTGAACTGGATTCCCCAGAAATGTTCTTAAGGGTGCCTCAAAAGGGCACGTATGCCTCAAAACGAACTTTCACCAAAACGTAATATTCTAATTCTAGCGCCATGTTTAAGTCGTTAGACTTACCGCAGCTATTAAAAAAAGTGCGCTTCTTCCTTGGGGTCAACGCCTCAAAATAAAAGCACATTTCAGTATCACTTCTCGCTTAAAATGAGCTCGCGACGTAAATATTGCGCTAAAAATGTTTTCGGTAAAAGTTAATTTCGTTAAATACGTGTCCTATCAAAGCACTTGGAAATATTTTGGGACGGTATAAAATTTCTTTCAGGAACACCGGTACACCGTCACGTTTTCTCGTTTCTTGAGATTTGCACCGAGCCAAATAATGACAAATAAATTTGGCTTAAAACGAATGGATGGATTGACAGTTGATTTGAATGTGGCTGCGTGCAGTCTTTCAAATTATTCACGATTACAGTGCTAGACAATAGCTGTACATTGCCAAGCGGTGTGTTGATGGAACAAATAGAAAAATGTATACTATTGACTGCTAAACAAAAGAGAAAAATCAACAGGAACGTGCCAGTTCAAATAAAAAAATTAATAAAAATATAACGCCCGATCGTGTTATATGACTGTCAAGTGGAGAACGGCGCGTTTCACGACGGCAGACTGTATACAGTCCTACACTGGATCCACACGTCGAATTTGGATCTTGCTCCGTTTCACTACCCGCACCGGTAGAGCGATAAAATGGAAGCCTTCGGTTCATCGTTTTGTTCGAAGAAATGAGACTTCCAGTGGCGTCGTCCCCTACATAATTTGAAAAGCGCCACGAACCAACCCCACCTAGAATAGTCGAAGCCTGCGAACAGCCTCCCCTACCTCCACGTAAAGTCACCGTCACACTGCTCATACAAAAGGCAGTCTGTAAACACCGTCTGAGGTCTGTCTCGTATGATGGTCCCATTGGTCACAAAACAACTGTCTGTGTCTGCGCTCAATCTCACTCCGATGACGTCAAAATGCCAGTGCACGGGCTTCGGTTATTTCGGGTGGCGTTGCACCAACATCGAGAACACGCTGCAGAAAGCGCCCCCTAGTTCGTCCTTCGAATTCTCGGCGCTTATTCTTTCAAATGAACGTACGCATATACACAACGTGGGACACAGAACGAACCGGCGATCTCGAGTCGTTCGTGTGTTCCCCTTAAAAGGCCGCCATCAAATTTACGATCGACAGTTTCAGAAACGCGGGGCGTGTTGAGCATCTTAAAAACGTTCCGCAGTCAATGAAAATGTTGCGCCGATGAGAACGCCGAAAAATGAAGCAAGAAGCTTCCGCTTTTCTTAAGACGCCAGTGACGTCCATGTGCCAGCTGCTTATTCGAGGTTTCAACCTAACCGGTCAGTTTTTGCCGCTCATCCTTACCCTGTTGACGGAATGAGGACGGCCATAGCCTCCTCTATACTCACAAAACCTGGCATTTCGACGAGGGAGCCATAGAGTGCCCGGTCGCAGATCTGGAGCGCGAGGATCTGGTAGCACATAGCACCAAAGAGCCATTTCTCGGGAAACCTGGACGTCAGCGCACAGCTTTTGCAGCGGCGAGGACCCGAAACACACTTCTTCGCTCGGGTGAAGTGTGTTTCGGCGTCTCGCCGCAGCGAGGCGCCAGTCACGTGGCTTTCCTCTCATCCGTTGTCTGCCGCTCCACCTGTTCCATTTCGGCGGCCGCTTCTCGTAGCGATCTGCCAGGCTTTGTCAGTGTATAGGAGGCTATGGGACGGCGTGCCTTCCAAACGCCTCCGCGTGCTCCGTGCCCTTCACAGTGCTTTGGTTGCGTGCTCGAGGTGCACTAGGCGCCCAAGCATTGTCGAAGGTAGAAAGCCCCTCCCTGCTGTTTTTTAGCCTTGTCAGTGACTGCAAAAAAAATGTCAGAACCGCGTCGCGTTCACGATAACTGCGTCGTGCAGTGTACTCACCGAATCGCTGTTGGGGCTTCAGTCTCGCGGTCTTCTCGCAAAAGCGGTAGTCAGTGGCAGGTTACGAATTCGATGGAAGCTCCGCCTTCGGCACGAGCTTGCTGCTTTCCGCCGAAATTCGGCTGCGCAGGCGCCGGCTTGTTATCGAAGGAAGGAAGCTCGAGATGGAGACGAAGCGTCTCACGCTGCTAACATACAAAATATCATCCCCCCCAAAAAATATTTTCAATATGTTTTGTTTATTTTTTACAAAAAAATAAATAAATAAAATAAAGTAAGCATCGCCGAACGTTCATTTTCCACCCAAACGTAGTGCTAGAGGTCTGAACCAGATGCCAAAGAAAGTTTCAGCACTAACCGTAATCTTATTCAAACTTTATGTGATTTTCTGAAACTTTCAATGAAAAAATGGAGCCCATTTTGGCCCGTTTTCGGTAACTGGCTCCAGCGCCATAGAGCTCCGTGTATTCGACAGCTTTCGTCGGCTGCCATTTTCCCCATCAAAATCGTAAGAAAATCATTTATAACTTTTGAATAAGATAAGGGTTCGTGCTGAAACTTTAGCATCAGGTTCGGACCTCTAGCGCTACATTTGGGTGGAGAATCAGCGTTCGGCGATGTAAAGTTTATTTATGCAATAATAAAGAAACAAAAAAACACTTATTTATTTATTTATTTACTTTTTTGAGGGGGGGGGGATTTTGTACATCATACGAAAGACAGGCTGCAGACATTGCCCGAGGAGTGTTTCTTCATGACGGTCAGATTGGTCGTACAAAAAGACGGTCTGCGTAAGTACATGTTGGAAGCATACATGAAGCGCTTCTAAGACGCTTGACGCGTGTGCCCGCACATACTTCTGTCCTTCTATTCCGCAGCGAGCAGCCTGACTTTTCATGGAGCAATGTGACTGCCGCCTTTAACTTTGTCACCACACCAACAGAGCAAAATTGCACAATCTCACAAGCTCTCTGAGCCCCTTTGTATCGAAAAATTGCATATCAGACATACACCACGATGGCAAGAAGAGTGTCTGTGCAAGATGAGACCAGTCGAACAATCTTTATTTGCGGCACACGCCAAGTTTGTTTTCCCACTCGCCTCGTACGCGGACGTGTATGCGCGTCGGAATACCCGCCATTGCGGGTATTCCTGACGCCGAGTAGTAAGTCGTCGTCGAGGTAATTCGTATACTTCCCGGTCCATACGGTAGGTTTACGCTTGAGCGTGCAAATAAACTTGAACGGCGATGTTCGTACACGATCAGCTTGCAGCCTTCCATCGAATGAATAATCGAATCAGCCCAGGCTAGCGGTTGTACTGCATGCACTCACTAGATTTCCCATCTACAGTTGAGAGACAAGTCGCCCACTCGAACTAACTAACTTCCGGCTGTCCAAACATACCTGCAACACAATTACGCGTACTAATCATATCAAGAACTAAATGGCACCCGCCCGAATGACATCGGTTCTTCGCGTCCATGAGCTTTCCGCCTCCCGTTTGGGGGACGACTTGCTTCACTTTGCACTCTCAGCGCGTTTCCATGCAGGCGCATCGAATTTACTCGTGATCGACACGTATACCGTTAATACAATACCCGCAGTATCTAAGAAGAAAAACAAATTTGCGCCCCCTTTCTCGTACACCGAGTTAAATCAGCTTGAAATGCTTTCATTAAAAAAGTCAAAGCCATGCCCGAGCTAGGACATAAATATTCCCGACGCTGCGTGCGACGGAGCTGTGTGGAGAGACGCGAATGCGGGAAGCGTGACCTTGACAAGATGCCACGACGCAGCTGGACCGAGAGGCGAATTCAACTTGGGAGCAGGCCAGCTCTGCGGCAACAGTCATTTTTAAAACGCTCTCTTCAAACTTTTTTTTCTTTACTGCGATAGTTCTTACGGGTTCTTTCCACCTCTAGAGATGACGTCCGTTGTTGATTTTGTAGTTGTAGTAGTTGTAGTGGTTGTTGTAGTTGGCGACGTAGGATGTCCGTCGTCAATGTTGCCAAATTCTTGAAAAAGATGGCCCGACTGCCCGCTGAAATCCAACCCGGGTCCGCTGCGCGCGAAGCGGGCGCGTTCCCACTAAACAACGCCATATTTTTTTTACTTTACAGCGTTAATAAGGATTTTTAGCAAACCGTTACTGTGTTCCGCGTAGCGAACTATCGCAGCCAATGAAGCATGCTTTCAAGCGCCCGCCCCGCGGTCATGGTATCACCCAGGCGCGCGCTTAAAAGCATGCTTCAAAAGCTCCGATAGTTTGCTACGCGGAACACAGTAATGGTTTGCTAAAAGTCCCCATAACCCGCTCTAAACTTAGGATTTCTGTAGTACCTAATGCCACCTGCAAGCGCTTCCTGAAAGAAAAAAAAGAAAGAGTCTATAACAAAATTTTGCCATAGCACTGGCCAATGTCAAGAGCTCGTGCCGGGAAACACGTCATCACGCGTTCCGGAACAAAACTCGGATCAAAACAGATGTCTCTTCCGTTTCGAACGCTTTTGTTCACGCACCACATGGTGAGTGAACGTGGCGCTACAGTGGTGGCGCCGAAGCCCAACGACTTCGCCATGACGTGTCACGGCTATCGCTATGGCTCTACTACCGGGTGTCCCAAGTAGCGGCCAGGATCTTTAAATCGACCGCGAAATTCGGTTTCTTAACGTATCGCGCTACGACTTTTTGCAGCGATGCCCAGAGGTAGTGCATTTGTTCTATAAAATGTGCAACGAGCGAACTGACCTGAGAAAAAAAGTAAAAAAAGAAAAAGTCTTAACTCCTATGGAATCGCAGCAAAGCCACCGGTCTTCAAACCATAGGGCGCTTTATTGTTCGAAGACCGGTGACTTCGCTGCGTTTGCATAGGAGTTAAGCCTTTTCCTTTTTTACTTTTTCCTCAGGTAAGTTCGCTGTTTAAGAATGTTATAGAAAAAATACACCACCTGTGGGCAACGCTGCAAAAAATCATAGCGCGATAGGTTAAGAAACCGAATTTGGCTGTGGACTTAAAGAGCCTGGCCGCTATTTGAGACACCCAATAGACTAACGCAAAACTGCAGAATTTTTTTTTATTTTTTTTACCGCTAGGAATTTGGGTTTTTAGAAAGGTAGCATTGCATTTTTTTAAGGAAACGAAAACGACTGAGATATCAAAGTCTAATCAGCCAACGGATTTTCGTCGTCTGTTCTACGGACCTAGCATATTTTTGGCGGCGTGCGCGAATAAAAACGTCGCTCTGAACGGCTTTTGGCCAAACCGCGGGAATAAGAACATTGTCAGACTGTCAACTTAGACTTCGCTGGTTTAAAAACACGATTTCTCCTATAGCTTCCACCGTGCTTTTTAAACGCACCATCAAACTTGCCGTTGCAAATGACAAGTAGTCAAGGTCCACAACTCGTGGTGTCACGACGATGCAAACCCTGGTCATTGTGTCACGAACGGAAATCATAAAGTATAAAGCCCCCCCGACGGCGATAGAAATGAATGAAAATGAAACAAATAAGAGGGCGCCACCGTCAGGACGTCTCTTTCGGGTGCCCGGTCTCCAGCCCGCGCTTGTTGCCTTCGGTCGTGCTTTGGCAGCACGCTCGGGGCTTAGACGACGCCGTTGTCGAAGGCGAGAAGCTCGCGCTGGAGGCGGGACACCTGAAGCATCCTCTAGCCTTTAATTATTATCCTTTCGGTGACTAGAATATACAGGGTGTCCCCCCAAAAACTATACATGGTTATCTTCACCGCAAAAATAAATTGCGCACCGCCGAATGCTCATTCTCCGTCCAAATGCAGCGCTAGCAGTCAGAACAACATTCCGAAGTTTCAGAGCTAGCAATTTGTTTTATTGAAAAGTTACGAGTGATTTTTTGAAATTTTCAATGGGAAGATTGCGGCCGACGGAGCCCTGGAATAGGTGGAGGCAGTTACCAAGAACTGGCCGCATTTTCCCATTGAAATTTTCAGTAAATCACTTCATAACTTTTTTAAAGGGGCCATGAAACGCTTTTTTTAACTTTTCCTCCTTAGCTTTAATCCTCAACTCAAAGCGAAACGACAAATCACGTGGTTGTGATGTGCTTGTGGTTCACACGCTTCCACCATGCTTTTTAAGCAGGCCATGCAACCTGTCATTTGCAATTGATGATAAGTGCCATCACGGCACTCATTGGCAACAAACGCGAATCCGAATATTCGTCGACGGATTGATTGTTGACGAGCGCATACGTCCGAGTGACGTTGTGCTCGCGTCCAATGCGTGAGCGGGGTTCGACTGACGTGCAATTGGGCACCGCGGATGCATCACAGTGAAAAGGCGGACAGCTTTCGAAGGAAAGGAGGTACGAAATAGTACGCTACATTTGCGTAGCGAAAAGCACGCTTTTGACATTTTCTACCATCTTTCTTTTTTGCCCACTGAGCGATATGCCATGAGTAATATCTGAATCTAAAATAATTTATCTCAGCCCCAAAATTCATATCATGGCCTCTTTAATAAGAAAACGGTCGGTTCTGAAGCTTTGGCATCTGGTCCAGATCGCTATAGCACTATGTTTCGGCGGACAATGAGCGTTCGTCGACGCGTCGTTTATTATTGAAGTAAACAGAAAAATCCTGTAAATTATGTGGGGTTTCGGTCGGCGGTATACCAAACTCCGGAAGCCTCGCCAGGTGAAAGGTATAGTCGACGAAGACCTAAGGAGGGTGTGCGTCCAGGGTGTTCTCCTTTGTTCGGGCGCGAGACAATGGCCGGCGAAAGTCGTCCCTCGTGCGAGCGGCCCGCTCCGAGCGCGAGCGTGCTGCAGCGTCCCGGCCGACCGCAGCCCCAGAAACGGCCGCCGACCCAGAAACGGGCGTACGCGCGCGCCGGCGGGACTTGGCCCAGTCGTCGGAACGGTGTCGCGGGATCCCTTCCGCTTCCGGGGCCCTTTCGTTAACCTTGTTTCCGCCGCCCCTCGCTGACGTAACAGCGCTCCCCTCCTCGTCGCCGGAAGCGCCGCTTTCTTGCCGCCCTCAGATGCTCCCGCCGGCCGGCACGCTGAGAACGCGCGCCCGCTTCGGAGGAGCGTTGGATCAGTGCCACTAAATAAGCTACGCTTGAGAGTAACGACACTTGGCCATATTGTGTCTTGAAATCATGGTTGCCAGTTATCTGAAGCTTTGTCTGAAATCACAGGAAACGCTTTTCCGTCCACCGCAAATGTTTAAACAGTTCGCGACAGAGCAAACCAATATCACATGAGCGTCCTAAAACCGAATGTAGTGCTGAGGAAGTCGCACTTTTGAATCATGACGATCGGCAGTTGCGTTTGCTCTGCACAAGCACCAAAATGGCGGCGCCCACAACAATGTTGGGGAATGGAGTGCCGATACTCTAAGCGCAGCTCATATAGTGGCTCTAGTTGGAGTCAGTGTTGGCGGTTACCAGTCAGACGTTACGACTGGTTCTCATATTGGCGAACGCTTACGACCGTGTGCCTTGAAGATATCTTAAAATCGCATATGACAACAGCGCACGCTGGCGCCATCTATCGGGTAGCCGTGGAACACTCAATTTCAGTATATATATTTTTTTTCGTGCATAATTTTTTACAGCGGAGCTGTTAAGAGCTAGTTTCCCCAGTATCGTGTCCGTCAGCAAACAAATGATGACACGAAACTCTGGACAGCTACCGCCATCTATGAGTGACGGCGGCAACCAGACGACCGGATTGCCTGTTGCCTGGTTGCCACCGTCGCTCACATTTCCAGCCTTTCCATGGGAGGCTCTAGTTCCTTTCCACTCGGGCTTGCCGACTTGCGCCCGGCCATTACTTCATTCCCACCATAGCACAGCTTCGCTGGTTTTCCTTGTTCACCAGAGTCCGAAGGTTGAAAGTTTCTTTGTCTCGAAAAACTTTTGAGAGCGTTATAAGCGACCACTTCTCATCCGTAATACGTAGAAGTGATCTCGCAAATACCAAAAAGCCTTCGCCCTCGTGAAATGCAGGGAAAGAAAAAGACGCGGGCCCATCTGGAGGGAAAAGCAAGCGCACAAGGTCCGTAAGCAATGGATCAACTTGTACGTTCCTTTTTTTTTTTTGTTTCCGGAAAATGTACAGGAAATCACTACACCACGTTCCTCACCTCGTGTTGACACTTGGTTTCAGCCTAACTTAATTGGCCAACAGAAATCGTCTCAGCGAGCCAATTGGAGCGTTGCAGCGAGGCGCACGCGAGTGAACAACGTGAGGTCGATGTCACGAAAACTTGTCACGGGAAGTGACGTCACAATTGAATCAACCGCGCTCCGCAAGGACGTTTTACTCCCTGACGGCGCGCCGGCTCTTGCCGAGAACCGCGCGGTCTTCACGTGCGTCCTTCTTATCTGCTGGCTTTCTCAGTGTTTGCTCCCTTCAACGCGACGCGATGCGCTCCCGTCTGATTGAAACGGCGATAGACGCCGCTCCGGTAGTACTGCATTCCGCAGTCTCCGCTCATCGCTCTGGACAGCGGCCGGGTGGCCGAGCTCGCGTCCTCTGCGGCACGGGCAGTTCACGCGACTCCCTCGCGCAACTCGGCGGAGCGTTAAAGGGGTACGGAAACGAAATTCCAGGCGCTCATTTTCTCAGCCTAAATAAGTTGCATGCCGCAGCATACCCACAAAAACACCAGTCTTTTGTTAAAAGGCACAAGAAAACTCAATTTAAAGCTAATTAAACGATCTTTCAATGTGCACGTCGTGGATGCCTGTGAAGCTTAGTTGGGAGGTAATCCAGCAACGTTGGGAAACTTGCTACGTTGTCATGACGTAGCAGGAGCCGTTACGTAGCCGCGCAAAACTTCGGAGCCGCGCCGCTTTTTGGAAGTACGCTCAACTGTGTAAGTTACCTCGGTCTGAACGCGACTGCGAAGCCTTTGCCTTTGCGGACGAAGCCAACGAGATGCAATGATGGACTCGCTGGGGAATGTCGCCGAGTAGTTCCCATGATGTTGCTGAACAGTTCGAAGCCGTTCTGCACTGTTTAACGTCGAGACGCTGCCGCGCTTCTGCATAGCTGAGAACTCTGGTAACGATTTGGTCAACAGCGATATGCCAATCCACAAGTTTCCGAAAGACGAGAAACTTCGTGCCCTGTGGATTCGGCTCGCACGTCCGTCGTTTCCGACCTGGAATTCCGACGCCTGCTGCTCGCTTGTGTGGCGGTCACTTTCGTGGTAAGGACTACGAGCGCAGTCCCAGGGTAATGAGGAGGTTGGGTCTGCCGGCTAAAAAATACGACTAAAACGAAGACTTTTACCTTGTTTTTTCTCCAGAAGAGAAAATCCGACCAGCTCACACGTGAAACGCTCGCACGACTGATCTCACACTTGAAACACTCGTTCGAAGTACCCACAGGTACTTCGAACGGCTCGATACATAACGCCTTGAAGCCACCACAACGCTGACGACGCCCAACAGGAAAGCTCATAACTACGCCAACCCTGCTACGTCACGAATGCTGATAACGTTTTGTTTTTTGTCTGCGCCGGATATCTCATCACGCATTGCGCTGTCCGTTTGATTTTCTTCGAGCGCTTTCTCGAGTGCACCGTTTGGAACGAAACAAATAGCCAGGTGTTCAAAATACAAATCTGCGATTATCATTTACGGTTATGATCCGTCATGCTTGACTGTTTCCGAACGAAATTCGTATATTTCAAATTTCGTTTCCGTACCCGTTTAAATACAGTCGCACGCAATGCCGCATGTGCGCCTCGGAGATGGCGGCGCGGGGGCATTTTCCTCTACCAGACTCCCAGCCACGGCCATTCGCTTCTTGCGCACCTGACATCGCCCTACGACAGAGGCCCGTGGACGTTTCTTCAGCTGTGGCCGTAGTTCTACGGAAATTTATGCAGCATAGTAAACCTATGCCCCGACCAATTGCTTGTTGACAGTTGTCACGTGCCTTGCTTCGATGCTCTAATTGACTCACAAAAAAAAAAGGGGGGGGAATAGCATAGTTTTTTTTCAGTTGCGCTGAAACGGGGTGTGTTACTGCGCGGCACAGCGCGAGTGAAACATTGACGAGTTTCCAAATTTTAGACACGTGGGTTACCATCGAACGTCAAATTTCACCGGTTCGGCTGGTAGCCTGCTAAACTCATTCTCGCTTTACGAAAACAACGATCCGCCTCTCAAGCTAAAGAAGGACCCAAAAATCGCGATTCCGCGTATACCTGCTCACGGTCTCCCTCTGTGCTTAGGAACGTCTGAGCAGAGTGTTTGGTCTGCGCCTTGTTTGTTTCTAGGTAGTCCTACGGTCGTTTCCCCAAACAACGTTGTCACGTGCCACGTTCTTTTTTTGCCTCACCTTCTTCGCAGCTGGCTCTCCAGTATTATTTCAAAGACCCACTCATGCAGCATGGTTCGACTGCCATTTTCCAGCGTTACGGGACTTAAGGATGGTTCACACACTTACGTGAGTTCGACCGAGTGCGAATGCAACGGCTTGCGACGTACCGGTTGCTATGGCAGCAGCCGCAACTGTTGCCATAGCAACGCTCGCACTTGGTCTGATTCAACGCAAAGTGTGCGAATCGCCCTTTAGATCAAGATGTGTCTGCGAGTTAGCACGGTTCCGACGCTTGGTTGCAATGTCTCGACTTGTGCCCCAGCAACGTAGTCGAACACCACGGTATCATTTGACTCACATTGGACTGAACAATTTGTGGGGACCTCGTCCAACTTGTTTTCCGCAGGGCTGAGTGGTTAGCCAACACAAGGCCCGTTGAGTCTGACCGCCAACTTCCTCGATCGAGCGCGGCCGGTGCACAGATTGGACGCTTCGTCAACGTACGGCCAGATTTTTTATCGCTGCTTCGCTGATTCCACACGAGCCTCAGTCAAAAGTTGACGCAACATTCGGCTACGTCACCCGAGCGCTTCGTCAAAAATGCAAACAACCTTTTTACTTTTTTTCTCCGTTTGTTTAGTTCTCCTGCTAGCCGCAATGGGCGCAGTTCTTAGAGTAGCTAGACCACCTGGTTAGACCGCCAATAACGTTTTCCCCTCTTCCTCAACTCTTCCCCAATAGCGTTTTCTCTCGAGGAGGTGATGAAGGCGTCGATCGTCTGCAAATGCCTCCGCCTTTCCTCCTGCTTTCCTCCTCTCGTTCCGGCAACGCAGCGCATGTGCACTTCCGACAAACCGGCGCAGGAGGCGTCCGCTATGGAATTGCAAACGCTCCCCATAGTTTAGGTTGCTCTCTTCCTGAAATCTATGGTCTTCACTCTTCCCCAATAGCGTTTTCTCTAGGAAACGTAGCAAGACAGGATCGCGGTTGCCAGGATTTTCTCGCTGCGGAGCGCCCTGGCACGGCCACGTTTCCGAGACGCTGTTGTCTACGAACCATCGACGCAAATTAAAAGCGGCGATATGATCGAGATGAGAAAAGCGCACACTGCGCCTCTGGGCTGGAATCAACTCATTAATCGAGGACATATAAAAAAGCTATCTCCTTATCACGGGCCGCCGTTTTCCTTTCTCAGTGCTTTCCGGGTTAACCTGTCCGTTGTACCCTCATATCTCTTTTTTTATGTTTTTCTCTCTCTCCTTCTTTCCCTCTCTCTATTAAATCTACAGTTATTGAAACTAAGTGACTACTCGGCTTCACCCGGACTGATGAGCCCATGGTTGCAATGCGGGCATCAGCTCGGTGTTCTTTTTTTATCTTTCAAGGGTTTTGTTGATAAGCAAATCATTACTTGTGTTATTTACGGTTCATTAATATGTGCGGAGTTCTAACCAAGGGCATATTACGAAGGAAAAGGGAGGTCGCGCTTGGCTCAGACTCGTAGAACACATCGTTCCAACAAAACTGCGGACGACAGGGGCGTCAGGAAGATGCATGCTATACGAATATGTGGGGAGCACCGGCCCTGCCTTCTGTCAGATTAATTTCTGTCGGTGGGACAGGCTTTTTTTTTTTCAGTCATCGGTGATTCCATAGCTCATCAAAAGTTAGGTAGCTTCTCAATGTGTTCGATGGAAGAACCCAAGCAGGATGATGAGTTTTCTCGGACCAAGATCAATTTCTGCGGTTTATTGAGAAAACGCAATGTGTTGGACGAATACTGTGTCACTTGAGCCGCCTGGAGGAATCAGAGGATTAGGAAACGATTGGCTAAACTGTCTTTATTTCAATAATGATAATTAAATGTTTGTGTCTGAACTTGTTTCATTGAAATGTACGGAAATGATCGTATTGATAGGCGTATTTTGCGCGTGTTTCCACGCGTAATTTCACCCCTATCTCGGTCCTGTGTAAGACCACCAACATTTCAAATAAGATACATAAATGTCTCTCAGCGCAGCGTCGACTTCCACACGGCTTACAAGGGCTCCTCCCTTCGCAAGTTCTCCACACCTTTTCCTGTCTACCTCGGTGTTTTGTTTTGAACTAAAGTGTCAGGCAGAATAGTTTTCCCGTGTCACACGGAATCTATTTATCGGACTTTCCGGGAAGAAGGTACTTTGACACAAGACTCGTTTCGCATATGTCCAGGGACTAAGGTCAGTGGCCGGGGCTTCCGAGGCAGATCCAAAGGAGCGGGTTCCAGAAATGAAAAGCCACGCAGTAGCGTGTCGCGCGCCGCCACCGCTTCCGGCCCTTTTTTTGGGGGGGGTACTCGCGTTTCCACTCGGCTGACATTCTATGGAGCGGACGCGATTTCTTTGAGGCGCAAAATCTTTGCTTGAGTGAAATTGCGTTCAGAGGCGGCCCTCCTTAGGGTCGTGGGCCGCGTCGAAGCTCTCGTAACAATGGCTTCCCAGTTTGACCACACCAGACAGCATTATACAACGAGCACTACAAGTGACTTAAAATGGCACACCGGAAACACCACTCGCGTGTGGAACGCCGACAAAAATAATCAACTACAATTTAATTCACTTACTATTTTTTTGTATTACCTCGGTGCGCGAGTATGATGTCATTACGAGTTGCCGAGCACATTTTGTGCATTGCTCGACTCCGTTAGCGCGAACGCAACATCGGCGATTTTTTACATTTTACTTCCGGAGGGGTGTTGGCAGGCACGGTAATTTACTCTTTGGGTTAGCACCCCGGGTGAGCACTTTCCAACCACTCAAGTACTTTTAATGGCGGCCTTTCAATCCGAAAGAAGAATAACAACAACAACAACAACAACAACAAAAAGTCAATCGCTCGTTAACGCTGTGTCGTGCGGTCCACCTGCACGAAGTAAATACGTGCAAACCAAAACACCGCTTAGTGAATTTCTGTCTCTCACAACAATGTTCTTTTTTTGGTGAATGATTGAGGTTAATGAACAGAAATGACAAGATTCGCGCGCGTCTTCATTTATCTGAACAGCGAACGCATGTTTACGCCCCAGAGTTCATATTCGTTTCGGCACACCGTCGCTAACGGTATCAATGCCACGTAAAATGTTTCTCTGAGGCATAAATAAATCGATGCATTCTAATCCAACTTCAGCGTACCCCGGCAAATAACCAGTTTTAACGTCAAGGTTATTACGAGTTCCTTCTTTCACCATTGACTACGGTTAAGTCTACCTGCGGTACTACGCTTCCAGGTCGAATGGAAGACTGCCACCTTACCTATCTATATTGTGCAGCTTGAAAGATGGCGAAACGTTGCTGCTGCACCTTGGCCAAAAAGCGCGCACATAAAAAAAACACACCTGAATACTTGTCTTTTAGCAGAGCTCATGGAAGCATAAATTACTGCTCGCTAAAGTTTTCTGCAACATGGCGAGGACGCTACTTGCACGTATTACAGGTATTGGAAGAAGCTCGGTTGATCAAAGGCAGTATTCAAGCAATGTTTTGTGTAGAAGTCTGTTCTAGTTCTTGGAATTAGGGAAATACAGAAAAGGACATTCTCTATAGAAAAATATATCAAATGGGAAAAAAGAATGCAAACAATACGAACAAAAATTCTTTAAAAAAATTCATTAATAGACGAGCAAAAAAAGGGCTTGAGAATAAATACATTAGCTAGTCAGTAATACTAAGAAAAAGAAATGTTCTAAAATCTAAATCAATTTACTGAATAAAACACGGGCAATTCCGAAAAACGAACGCTACTTCGACTTTCTCACCGTCGCAAAATGGAACAGTTGTCATTTACCACGATAACGATAAATGCTGGATTCAACCAAAACATCCTACTCAATTCGCAAAAAAAAAACAGAAAAAAAAAGAAAAACAGTATACATTAAACTTAAATATCGAGCAATTGATATAACTAAAAGGAAATGTACGAACTAATTTGAATCAAACTTTCTATTCTTTCTCAGAAACTAAATGACTCATGCACAACCTACATTGTCCCAATAGACGATATGAATATATACGTATATCAATTCGTAGTGGTGCAGTACAAATATGGTGGAAATAAATTTAATATTAAATATCAAACAAATGCACCGTAAACATCGTCTAAAAAAATATTAAGAGTAAGATAAAAAAAAAATTTAAAACATTTTTGTCGATATAAACATAAAATACTTGCCCACAATTTCTTTCTGAACGGTCCCGAAGTGGTGTTTTTGCTCCCTCCCCCCCCCCCCCGTTTATTTCTTCATAAATTGGCTTTATTACTAAAATATTAAGGTTCATTGGAACCTCCACTGGCTTTAAACCCGTTATACTTGGAGTTGTGCAGGTTGTAGAATTTGTTTTTAGTTTGTCTTATTTCTCCATTTAAAAGATGCCCTCGGGTAAAAAATTACAACGAAAACTTGCACTAAAATATGTTTAATCCACAAAAAAAAATCCTTTCAAAATGTTTACTGGGTGGCGCTGAGTGTAAAAATGAAAACGGGTGGATAAGCGTGACTTGAAAAAGAGCCTAAGGCTAAAGCCGCATGAAAACTGCTTGTATGTATATCAGCGCGCTGCAGACATGATGGGAGAGTTACCTGAGGACACGCTTGAAGCATGTTCGAAGGCTTCGTGTTTGCATGAAACCTGTCTGCGGACAGTAGAACCCAGCGTGACATGACGTCGTGCAAGAAAAGAACACGTCTCAGACATCATCTGCAGACCGTCATTTGCGTGCTGTACTGTCGAGACCGGTTATAACGAAGTGGTTATAACGCTAACAGCGGCTACAGCGACAATACGATTTCCCATTCCTTTTGCGCTTCGTTATAACCGAAGTCGGTTATAACGAGATAGCGGATATAGCGAAGTGACTTCCCATTCCAGTTGCCTTCGTTATAACCGGTCTCGACAGTGTCAGCGACGTTGCCATGGCTTCAAAAAGGCGCAAACACACTAAACGAGGTACGATGAAAACACTGCCAAATATTTAAAAAGAAGCTGATATAGAAGGAAGTCACCTATAAAAAAATGCAAAATGCCTATGAACAAAATTTGCGCTTATTATTTTCACCTTGCTTATGAAACCGGGAGTGCAAAATGATGTACTTTTTTTTTGATCTAATAGAGTAAAGTTACTGAGCGAACTGCCGCAGGCGCGCGCATTCCGAAAGTGGTGCCGCCGCCATGCATATATAATAATAGTACCTTTATTTTTCCAACAAAGACAATGTTGAAAAGGTGACACGGGAAAAAAAAAAGCTGTAAAAACAGCTTGACGAGCCCCGAAGCCACCTAAACCAGCAGTCGCGATGCAGGCAGCAAAGAAAGTATACAAAAAATAAAACATGACACGTGCACTACATGGTTGAGAAACTTTACAAAAAAGCACTAACGCTATACAAGATAAGTAGCATATTGATACAATTTACTCAATAGTGAAAACATACACAGAATGTTAGAGCATCACTGAAATGAACTCGAAAGAAAACATCGATTCAAGAGATTTTAGCGCGTATTGCGGACAATTCGGCTCGAAATAAACATTTGAAATAAACACTTCCCTTAAGATGCTCACCGATATATTGCTAAGCTCAATTCCCTGTCTACTAAGCTGGTAAAGGGTAGTCGGCAAAGTATATTTTAAACATTGGTGGCCGTAATTTGTTCTAAAAATATTTGTAGTGATCGCCTTCCGGCTTTCCGGCTGCATACGGCTCTGGTGCGCGTACACAAGAATAAATCATTTTATTTCCATTCATTGATGGTGGAAGACCGAGGGAAAAAGCTACCCACAGGAAGCTTGACGAGCCCTCGGCCCCCTCCCTTATAGGGACAGCAATGAAAATAATAAAAAAATATCTCAGAGAAAGCATGTTACAAAATTACAAGATCCAGAAATCTCTAAAACATGAACTTGGTTCCTTTACGTGGTAAACAAACAACTATTAGAAACAGAACAAAAACACTCCAAAGACAGCTTTGTCAAAGAATATAAGTATCTAAAGAGTTTCTAAAAACATGTATCATAGTGCAATATCGACCGCAAACATGCCACATCAAGCACAAAGAAAGCAAGTAAACAAAAACAAAAAATGTACACATTCTTGAAATACACAAAGTATCTCTTTCATGTTGAAAGATGTAAACACCATTTTAGCAAGCAGAACCTCATCGTAATTCGTCGTTTGGGACGCCCCGGTATCAGCTTGGATTTTCCCGCATCTCCGTACTTCGTAAGATTGTGTTGTTTTTGATGTCTTAGTTATTTTTCATCAAACGCAGAAAAGCCGTTCCAGTCGTCTTATCTTTTTAGAATCGCTTTGTCGTATGCTTCTTCGTCTTCGTGAACGCGTGAACCCCACTCTGTGTTCACGCAAAAAACAACAACGCCACTACTCGAGCACTCCGGCTCCTCGAACGTCTCGATGAACTTGGAAACGAGTGAAAAGAACACGAAAATTCGAGGTACCGTCGGCTCGGGGTAGCACCGCGGAACAGCGTCAATTGTGTTGGTCGAAAACTGAGCTCGCTAGTGCTCAGGCTTGTGCAGAACGTGTTAATCGACAATGAAGTAAGAAGAGCTAAAGAGACTTTATCGGGGAGCGATAGTTTTCTAAAAGTCGTTTCATTCTGTTCCTGACAGCCTGTGCGACATATTAACTGCGGGGAGAAGCCTGCACATAAGACACAATATAGGGAAAGATCATGTCTGACGCGCCGTAACAACTCGCATCTGTCAAAAAGAAGCAACCATGCCAGATGCCTGAAAACTTTGGGTGGAGATGAGTTTTAATTTTGTTTTGCGCAACCTCTGAACGCTAATAGTCGCCCGACGGTGGAAGCTTTTTTTGGGGGCCTCAATAGGTGTTACCGTTCATTCACACTGGAAGCGGATCCGCGTTCGCAAAGTGGTTGCGAACGCGGTTGTGTAAAGATCCAGTACAATTGCACGCGCACTTGATGTCATCGAGTGCGCGTGCAATTATCACGTGTGCGCGTGCAATTTTAAGACATGACCCAAGAAAATATAGGTTTTACGTGCTCTCGGTTGGTTTGGCCCTTTTTTACATCAAGGCAATTGCCCGCTAGTGATACATGTACTCACCTTATGTTTTTTTATCGAGTTCTTTCGCGCTTTGGGGTCTTGCGGAATCTGAAGAAACTGTGAAACTCTCCACGCGATGGTTACAACCAGGTACGAAGCACCCTCCCATAGCGCGAGTCCGCAAACAAAATTTGGGATCTCAACCGATGGCCTGAGGTACTTTTCTCACGGGTGCAATGTGATCGTTTAGCAGACGTTCATCTCGATCGACGCCCGATCTTTCGCTAAACCATATTTTGCACCGCACCCCACTACGAATTGATACACGTGTCTGAAACTCATTAAATATTAAACAAATGCAATATCAGATTATCGTCTTTGTTCACACGATTCAAACGACGGCGCCGGCTTGGCCGGCCGGCCTTTTGGCAGACGGCATACTTCTTGCATTCGTCATCTGCTACAGGCATCTTGAGGACCGGAAGTTCCAGTCGTCAATATTTCAGTAAAGAGCGATTACCGGCACACTTTTGTCGAAACATATATGACATTCAAGCTTTCTATATCTGTGATTTTTAGAAGTTTAGATCCTACTGCTGATTTTTGAGTGGTCGGGTTTTCGTAGCGAAGCCTAGCCACATGTATTTGTCTATAACAACGACCATAGCAACGGTTTGTTTGGACCCATGACTTCACACTTACGGAATCAATAGGGAGTATTAAAAAAATTGGGTTGTGGGGATATTTATACAGCGTGTAGTTGGTCAGCCATTTAAAGTTGCGACAGG